>QEPC01008309.1:11425959-11438759 GCA_003113815.1 Sphenodon punctatus
AGGGGGCCCACCAATCTACAAAGTTGGAAAACAACTCAGGTGGTACATTATCTATGCCTGAGGCCTTTGCAGCTTTAAGTCTCAAAATGTAATCTCTTATTTGAAATTCAGAGGCATTTCAACTTATAAGAAATGTTTCCATGGCCTCCTCCACAGATTCCTCAATCGGCCTTATATCCATTTCAGGAAGACCCTTGGCCCCCTTAAATAGGTTTTTAAAATATTCCACCCAAATTTCGTCATGAATCACTCCAGAATTGGGAGGATTGTTCCTTGCAAAAATTTAACTATATACCAAAACTTAACCGTATCCTGTGTTTGGGCTGCCACTAGCAATTCAGCCGGCATTTGGTCGTCTCTAACTTTCTTTTCTTTAAGAAGGGATTTATAGACTCTCCTGGCATTCACAAAAGCCAGCCAGTCCTCAGAAAGATGGAAATTTAACCATCTTTTCCTGAAGTAATTTGGACTTAGCTGCCTTACACTCCCGATCAAACCATCCCTTAGGCCGAGACCCGTAATGGGCATACTGAGACATAATTAGGGCAGGTTCAAGAGAAGAGAAAATGTTTGTCAGAAGCCTTTGAACCATCTCAATAGACATGTTTTCAAGGCCAAGGGACCGCCAAGACAACATGTTAGAAGAGTTGAGGGCTTGAAATATATCCATCCAGACAGTAGTTGACCATTTCCTTGGTCTAGTTGTAACACCGGACCCTACTTTTAGTTTATGTTTATTCACTGACCTAGATGGAGTTTGTAATTCCAACAGTAAGGGAGAGGGGGTGCTTTCTGAATGCGACACCACCTTAAAATCCATAATATATTCAAAATCCAATATGGATATAGTTGCATAATCAACAATACTGGCTCCAACTATTGAATCAAAGGTAAATTCACCAAATTTATCATTAGCAGTACGTCCATTCACAATAATTAAGTTAAGAGAATCCAGCAAAAACTGCAAAGACACACCTGCTCTATTGGTGTGAAAGTCTTTAGAGAGTCTGGCCAGAAACCTAAGCGTTGATTGTATTTCAGAATCCATCCTCGCACTATATTGACTCCCCAATCTGGCATTGTCTCCCATCAAAATCAATGCTAACTCTGGGTAACCCACAATAAGACTCTCCAGGAAGAATTGAAGCTGCTTCCAAATCTCTTCAGAATAATACGAAGTTTCAGGAGGGATATACAAATTAATAAATATATACATTTGCATAGAGCAAGAAACCCACTTAAGGGTTAAGCAGTTATTAATATTACAGGAAATTAGTTCATATTGGCATCCCAGACTAACAGAAAGCAGAGTAATTACTCCTCCTGACAAACAACCTTTAGTTTGCTTTCTAAACCCTGGGGCAGAAAAGGTAAAAAAATTCAAGGATACTAATAGCCTCCCCTTCTTCCCTAGACAGCCATGATTCTTGCAAAAAAATCTAAATAAAATCCCACCAAAAAGTCTATCCAGTCCTTATCTGCTTTCTTTCCTTTGAATCCATCTATGTTCCATGAAAGACATGTCACAGAAAAGTTCTCATGTCATGATTGTGATGAACTCCCTGTTCTCACCTCAGTGTGAGGAGGTAAAATCACCTCCATGTGAGGAGGTAAAATCACCTCCACCTGAGTGGGGTCCACTCCTGCCGCTGATAAGAGGTCTACTGCAGTATTATGGATCACTGTACAATCTAATGTAGAAAAATCAAAGGAATTCCCTCCTTCTCCAGATTATGAAATTGACCCATTTGCCCGCTGCAATGAGTTAATAGAGGATTCCAAAATAGCAGACAAGTGGTCAATAGAGCCAGTTGCATCTAATGTTTCCCAACTTGAGATACAATCCCAGCTATTAGATAATTTCAATTGATGGTTTGATCTCCCTTGTTCTTTGGAGTCCATACCACCAGTTTCCCATATTGGATGCATTAAGGCTCTTGCTCAAGTATTCTCTGTTCTTAAAATAAAAATTCCAGTCCCTCTGAACATCCTTCTTGCTTCCTACCACATCATGGTGGATTTAACATGAGTAAATTCCAGTTCCCATTGGGAAAACTGGTTACGATCAATTAATGGCCTGATTGAAGAAATCTGTGAATGTAGGTGGGGTAGCTTAATAACAGAGTTAATATAATCTAATGCGCCATCAACCTGTAAGACTCCATGTTTAAGAAAGGAGTATCGCTTCTTTTTGCTGAAATTTAAGATCAACAGTGGAGCCCATCTTTCTGTGGTCTCCTGTGGCCAAATTTAAAAAACTCTAATTTAGGCTTAGTATCTTGAGCCTCTAGGAAATTACTATGGTTGGACACAAAGGATCTTATAGGTTCCTTTGGTGGCCTAACTGGTTTGTCCAACTGAATCTTACTTAAAGACCCAGAAGTCTGTAGGGAACCAGATTCACAGTTGGGGATCCTGGAGGCCTTTATAGTAGTCAGTAATGGGTCCTCTATTAGGGGACTGCATAGAAGCTACAGATTTGTTAGGTGGAGATTGGAAGGCTTGGAATTTAGTAAAGTTGGAAAATTCCAACCATAAGCTACCCACTAAAATTTTCATCTGAAATATTAATTTGTTAATGTTGCAAAGTCTGTCATCCAATTCCTTAAATTTAGTGTCAGAGTCAATATCATATCGAGCAGTAAAGTCTTCAAAACTATGGGTTAAAGAATTCAACTGGCATTGGATATTGGACATCGCCCACTCATTCCTCTGATCAAAATCTACATGTTGCAGAGCATCCTCAATGATAATATTTCCTTTACTACATTGATGTATTCCATTAACCTCTTTCCTACTCTCTGTTATTTCAGGAAAAAATCAGTTAGGTTGTCCTCCTAAACATTAGAGTTCTTTATAGGGGATGGGGAAGCCTGCTGCCTTACGTTCATCAGCCAGAGAAGGCATACTGGATAATTTCCTGGACCTTAGTTCCATATTGTATTAGATACAGGAGGGTGGAAAGAGAATTTGACGAAAGCTAAACTAAATCCAGCTACACCCTACCTATACTATTACGAGCCCTTAATGGTTTGCACAACAAGATTACAGCCTGACACTCACCACTCGTGGCCACACCCTAGGAAATCCTTGGGCCGTGACCTGCGGAGGAGACAGGGAAGGCTACCAAAATGTCCTAGAGAACCGAAAGAATCTCAATGCAAAACTACCCCTTGCTCTATCACCTCCCTTAAATTTTCTGGAGATCTAGAGAGCAGAATAAGGTCAGCCACAGGTTCCGTAACAGGGCAGCTGTAGTTACAGCAGCATAACAACTCCGGTCCAGGACTGCAATAAGCTGACAATCACTGCCCTAGTTACAACAACAAGGAGTCACCTGGGATCCTAAGGGGGTCACCACAAGTCAGTAAGAGGCTTCTCATGAACGAAAAGGACAGCGTCCCCTTCTATAAGTCTGTTCTCCTTCTCCCCAGTGTTTACACAGCTACTGCAAGAAAGGGGGGAGCCAAACGAAACAGTATTGTCAATAGAGTCCAAACACTTCAAGTTCCCAAAAGAAGGCAATAAGTCCTAGTCCTTCATGGGGCTTGGCTGCGGGGGGCTTGACCCCTGATGGAAAAAAGCACACAAGGTCCTAGTCCTTCATGGGACTTACTAGGGATCAGTCCCCCTCCTCCCCCCCCACAAGCGAGAGTCCTTCATGGGACTTACTAGGGATCAGTCCCCCTCCTCCCCCCCCACAAGCGAGAGTCCTTCATGGGACTTACTAGGGATCAGTCCCCCTCCTCCCCCCCCACAAGCGAGAGGAGGCACACAAGTCCTAGCCCTTCACGGGGCTTGCCTGGGGGGGGCTTGACCCCTGGTGAGAGGAGGCACACAAGTCCTAGCCCTTCACGGGGCTTGCCTGGGGGGGGGGGGTGTGGAAGGGAGAATGAGATTGACCCCTAGTGAGAAGAGGCACACAAGTTCTAGCCCTTCACGGAGCTTGTCTGCGGGGGGCTTGACCTCTTAATGAAAGGCACCAGAGGTCCTAGCCTTTCACGGGGCTTCATGCACATGAGGCAGGGTTCCTCTGCCTGGCCGGGGTACTGGCACTGCAGCCCCCCAGGCCAGCTGGCTCCAACGCTTCCTTCACCTGCTCCCCACCTTTCGAATCAACAAGATGGCAGCGCCGGACGGATCTCCGTCCAGCTAACCTGCGTCTCGGCTCTGTTGCTCTAGGTTTGCCTCCGGGGACCACACTCACCAGGAAGTCATGTAGCAATCGCGGAAAGGCAGAGCGGTCTCCCTGCTTGCTACAAACAGCGGTGGCAGGATGGAAAGGTGCGCGGGGTGGGGTTGGCGGGACGCCCTCTACTTGTTGCTGCTCCTTCCTTGAGTCACCAAGCTCCAGGCTGTCTCTCCGGCCCTTCACCCTCTTCCTCCGCTCCAGCTTGTCCAGGTGATGTAGCAGGCAAAGGTGACGGTAGCGTGAGCAGCCGGCCCAGAGGCGAGTAGAGCCCGGAGCCGTTTCTCCCGCTCCAGCGAGTGTTTCTGGCCCCGCTATCTGGTCTCACTAATTGCTGGCATGTGCATTCTGTGGGCCATCAGGATAGCACTAGTTGAAAGCAGCTGCATTCAGCTTAAATAGAGAGTTCTACCACTAATATAATCAATCAGACATATCCCCAGCAATGGACCACCAAAAAAACCCGGATCCATAGCCAGGATCCTCTGATACTATCAAGCTTTTTATCTGCTCCCGCACATCCCATCATGTAGACCATATCATTTTATCTCTGATTGCAACAAAAAACAAACAAACATGACTATACGTGCAATCCTCACCTATTAAAGTCAATGGACTTTTACTATTGACTTCACTGGGTTTGTGGTTGCAGCGTTCAGCATTCCTGGCACTCTTGCCAACTCCCCTTCTTCTTAGTCAATAGCAGTTTTTTGGCAAAACACATTTAAAGGTATAGGCACACAATTAATTTTCACACCCTGACAGTTGAAGGATTTGGGGCTGTAACTTCAACAGGTTTCATCTAATCTTGGGCCAAGAGGGCTCAAAATGATTGAAACAGATCCAACATGTAATGAACCAAATTTTAAAACATGGTGCAGATCATGCATGGCACACAGCGCAAAATGTGTCCAACATGTACCAAAACCCCCTTGTTTTGCACTTAGCAGTTACCGATTAAATTGTTTATGGAGTCCAGAGATTTTATCCATTTTCTGCATATTACACACCAAAATTTCCCCGTTAGTTTCTGATAGCAGGCTATGCAACAATCAGGCAAAGCACTATTGGGGTCAAATTGCCAGGCAAAAACATTAACCCCCCCCTCCTTTTGTATGAGCTGTAACATTCAAAGCATATTGGTGCAAAGTGTGTCATCCATTTTTACTCCCTGTAATGTACTTGGGACTGTCAGTGCATGGACATCTAAAAATGATTACTTTAAGAATGACAACTGCATGTATTTTGATGGGAGAAACAGTATATTTCCTTATTTTGAAGGCCAGCTCTTGTATGTGTTCCCGATCTGGGGTCCGATGTTCTTTACCAACTTGGAGAGCCTGCAGAATATGTTCCTGCGGACGATTCTGGGTGTCGCCTCAGGGCACTCCACAAGTAATTCTTAGAGCAGAGACACTTGGAGTACCCCTTAAAGTATATGCTATGCAGACATTCCTAAACTATTGGGTCAGGAAGGTGCTATTCTCTTGCCCCAATGATTTGTTAGTGAATGCCGCCATCTCTGCAGGACTTGGGGCTAGTTGGATGGAAAGAACTAAGAGCGAGATCTCAAAGTTGGGTTTTCTTTTGCGAACCTGGAAGCCCTTAACCACACACCCATTCAAATATTGGTGAAACTGTAGAAGTCCTTCCACCGTGCCTGTCTACAAAAAGAAATCATCAATATATCTTTTATATAAAAAGATATATTGAATAAACAGATTGCGGTCCACATTATAGATATAATCCTTCTCAAATTTACCCATAAACAAATTGGCTATTTCTGGGGCAACTGTACAGCCCACTGCTATTCCACTAGTCTGTAAATATAGTTGTCCATCAAATACAAAACAACTTTTAGTAAGGACTAACTCAGCCAGTTGAGACAAACGTTGTGGTGGGATTACACACCTCTGGAATTTAATGTTTCCACAATGACTTCAAGTGCTGCTCCCTGAGGAATATTTGTGTATAATGACGCTACATCCATGGTAACTAAGACCAAATCTTCTGGGCTGGACTGCCAATCTATATCGTTTAGAGTATTCAAAAAATCCTGTGAATCCCTTACATAAGAAGGGAGCAGGGGAACAAATGGTTTGAGAAAGAAATCCAGGAACTGGGACAGTGGTTCCAAAATGGAGCCATTACCTGAAACAATCGGACGGCTCGGTGGATTGACACAGCTTTTGTGTATTTCTGGTAGTATGTAAGATAAGGGAATTCTGTCCTCACTTTCCAACAGGAACTCATACTCCCTCTTATTAATTTGCCCAGTCATCAATCCTAATCGTATCCTCTATTTGCCTCTTTAGATCCCCCCCAAAATCCTTGTCTATGGGTCTATAACGGGCCCTATCTTGTAATTGGCATAAAACCTCCTGGTAATAATAGTCCCTATTGAGAATGACGGTGGCCTCTCCCTTATCTGCCAGCTTGATGATAATACTAGAATCCTTGCTAAGATCCTCCAAAGCTCGTCTTTCCAAGTTACTTAGATTCTGCCATACCCTTTTGGGTGATTTATCAATTCTATCTATTTCCCTGTTCATTAAATCTTCAAACACCTGAATATATGGATTATTGGTAGGTGGCAAAAATATTGATTTTGGTCTAAAGCCATCTCTATCATACTTCACATTGTCATTTGTCTTGAACCAATCCCGCAACCTAATTTCTCTACAAAATTTGAATATCTATCCTGCTGTTGAAATCACTGTACCTTGGTGTGGGTACAAATGACAGACCCTGCTCTAAAACACCGAGTTCCACCGCTGTCAAAACTTTTTGGGATAAGCTGACTACTAGTGAATCCGCGTGGCTTTTCTGGGACGTGTCACGGAGTGATCTTCTTGCACAAATGTTCTCTTGAACCACCCTCTCCTTCTTGGGGGGCTAAAAAAGACTCCTTGTTGGAATTGCCCTCAGAGCCCTTCCTCTGGGTCTCTGATTCATCCAGCTCACTATGGCTGGTCCTACACATGTCGTCGTCCTCCTCTCATGGTGAGATTTAAATTAACTGATTTGTTTAATCTACTCCTCATATTGCTTCTTCTCCAGTCGTAAACCCAATTGAATTCATAATCCTTGAGGTCTCTTTGAAATGTGACCCATTCCCTGTCTTTAATCATTCTATATTCCTTATCAAAGCCCAAAGATATTGTAATTTATCACTACATTTCCTCTCACCTAATGTCTCCTGTAAATCCCTCTGCCACCTTGATGTTTTCCTCCAATTTTTGGATTTCCTTATTAGATGTTTCTATGATGAAAACCATCAAGTCATGACATTTGTTGAGAATCTGCACCCATTTTTTCTTGAAATCATCATTATTAGGGAAGACACCTGGTTCTTTTAACTTTCTTAGACCTCTGGGAATCCTCTTATTCTTAACATATTCCCCCAAAGCTCTCAAGTGAAGCTCAATCTTTAAAGATTTCATTTTAAATTCGGCATATTCCTTCCAAGAGTCTTTATCCAGGTTATCCTTTTCCTTATCAAAGAATGAGTTTGCATCCACTATTCTATGAATATCTGATTCGTTATAACTGAACATAAAATCTTTACCACTAGCCATGATGTAAAGTAACCCACAAACAAAAGATGTTAGGCAAAAAAATTCTTCCTCCCAGGGAACTGAATCCACTGAGTGCCACCAGACAAAAGAAAAGGAAGAACCAAAGGACAGAGTCCAATTAAATGTAACCCATAAATATTGTACTATATAAAATGTTTATGCATCAACTAGATAAGAATAATAAACAAAAAGATGCCAGGTGGGCACCTATATAAATGTACAATATGATAAACAAATACCAACATACAATATAAATCAACAATGCGTATGCAATTATCCAATATGGAAAAGAATAAAATACATGAAGAATTAATAAAGACCTCTACGGGTATTATAAGACATGAAATAATGGTTAAAACAAGCGCTGAATGCTGAGCTAATTGTATATGAAGTATCCAAATGCGTTTCGGGGGACAACCGCCCTTCCTCAGTGGATCAAAGTACAGATGTTTGTGACTGGGAAAAATTGAGAACATGATCCATGTAAATAAATGGATTCACTCAACTTACTTATGTTAATATCACCCCATCTAAGACGCACCTTGTAAAATACCGAGAATGTACTTGGGACTGTCAATGCATGGACATCTAAGAATAATTACAACTGCATCTACTTTGATGGGAGAAACAGCATATTTCCTTATTTTGCAGCATTACAGACAATTGGCATACATAACACTAATGGGGGAAAATGGGCATGCCAAGCTGTCTAACAGAGTAGGTTTCAATGCTTTCAGTGAAGAAAAAATTAATTTCAAACAATATGAAAACGACAGTGAGAGAGACATGGAAAGAAAGGTGATCATATATTACATGGCTGCAACACTTCATAATTATAGAAGGAAATTGTTGTCATTGCTATTCTCATGGGCATAACATTAAAAATACTATTTTCTTGACTGCAATAGGTAATATTTCAAGGCCTCCGAAAGGAGTAGTAGTAGCGGTTATAATTTTATAGCAGTAGGAACTGTAATCCTTCCTGCTGCTTTCCCTTACAATGTTACCCTTGCCACTAGGGGCAGCGATGAAATCTTCAGTCAAGCCACACTGCTCCTATTTTCTGGACTCTCAGGAAGTAATCTTCCGTCTATATGACAGGAAGAACTCGTGTGTATCTTAAGGAGCTCAGAGCAGTGGAGAGGAGGTAAGTGCTTGTGCTTAGAGAGTCTTCTAGTCTGAGAGTCATAACATGGTCTATGAAAAAAGAATTCATACCCTGTTTATATTACTTTTCAGCTTCCAGCGTGCATCTACTGAACAGTTACGCCAGTAGTTACTTAGACACCTGTACCATCTGAAAGCCAACACAAATACTTCTATTAAGAAAAATCTGTATGGATACACTTAGGAATGGTGACAATGGCCAGTCTGGTAAGACTCGCAAGAGAACTAATTTTAGAATCAGGTTTTAATAGTTTTACGCATCTACATTCAATTACAAAAGAGCCTATTCAACAATTTACAAATACCGTGAATGTACTAAAGCATGGTTGCAGTTGGATAGACCGAATCGGTGTATTGCAGAGTCATTTCAACAGTACTTGTCAACAGAATTTGAGGATATTCCCATTGATGCAGGATTCCACCCCACCTGTTACAGGCGTTTTATAGACAAAAAATGCATTGAGAGCACGAGAAAACGCTGTACTGAACAGTCAATAATATTTGTAGAACATGTTAAAGAATCCACATCTTTCAGCAGTAGCTCCTCTCCTTCCCCATGCAAGACAAAGACACTTAGGTCAAGAACTGGCCTCCCTGTTCATACCTCTAGACCAGTCTAGACCAGTGAAGTGAAGAGGAGCGGACACATCACTGTGGCTCATAAATGACAGAAGGATCACCTAGTTCTTACACAAACTGTTGATGCAGGTCAATTGAAAAGAGCTGCTAAGCTAAAGGAAGACTACAGCATTGCAATCCACATAGAAGAACAGGATTGTGTGGCATTTGAAGTCCATTACCACATAACATGTTACAAGGAGTACACAAGATTTTTGACAAAGTCAACAGATAAGGATAAGCCTTCTTTCACTGAGCAGATGTACCATAACACCTACAAAATTTTCTGCACCACCTTCATCCATCAGAGGATCATTATGGACAAGGAGGTGCTGCGTATGAAAAGACTTACACTGATTTTTATCAATCTTGTAAAAGAGCATGAAGGTCAGGATGCTTCACGTTATAGGTAAGTGATTTAATAAACAGATATTGTACATTTGAATAGTTATACATTGACAGCAGTAGCAACTACAGAGATTGTGCTGTTTTACTTTACTATTAAGTGTAAACTAAAGTCAGGCAAGTCTCAAGCCATTAACCACTCACTTCCTGTATTCTGAATTCATATTTGCTCTTGTGTTAGAGAACCGACCAACTAAAGCAGGACTTCCCTCAGCTCATATTTCATTCACCACACAAAAGGAATGCTAGTGTGATAGTTTATGCTGAAACATTAACAAGAAATATGCTGAAACATTAACAAGAAATATGCTTCTAAACAAACTTGTCCGTCAGGTGCAGAAACATCAGGTACAGATGAAACTGAGCGAGGAAGTAGTAAATACTTCTCAATGCCAAGGTGATCTACACTCATACAAGTTGTCAACAGCAACTATACCATCATCTGATGATCAATCAGCTGGAGGAGAGTGAGAGTGCGTGGAGGAGTGTGTAAGGAGACTAGGGCTGAGAGGTAAGAGGGAGCCAGGTTGTGAAGCGATTTATAAGTGAATACCAGGAGTTTGTGAAGGATGTGTTCGTGAAAGGGGAGCCAGGTTGTTAAGCGATTTATAAGTGAATACCAGGAGTTTGTGAAGGATGTGTTCATGAAAGGGGAGCCAGTGAAACGAGGAGAGGAGAGGCTGCACATGGTCGAAGCGACGGGCTGAGTCAATAAATAAAATTTTAAAGGTCAATAAGTAGTATCAAAAGCACATTAAGTAATAATCCTGGAATGAGGTGTCCATGGCCACCAACATCAACTGATTTGACTGTTGACACTGCAAAGACAGTTGTGCCAGTTGAACTTATATAATTTTATAGCTTGGGTTACTGGAGCATCAGAATCACCTACACTGGATAACCATGTTGATCTTCCAAAAGATGTGAATCTTAAAGTACTCTCTCTTTGTCAAGATATTGTTTACCTTGCATCAAAAGGTCAAAAACAGACACCCAAATCCCTGTGTCTTGGATTAACAATGCGACACTTGACAGGATCATCTCAAATCATTTCTTTATTAAACCATCTTGGTCACTGTGTATCTAGAGATAGTGTGGTTTCGCATGACACAGCTCTTGCTCAATTACAGTTTACTGTAGACTCTGATAAGATTCCTTCAGGCTTTGCAAAGCAGACACCAACAGTTTTAGTATGGGACAACATTGATTTTGGAGAAGAAACCCTATCTGGAAAAGGCACCACCCATCATACAAATGGAATAATGCTGCAAAGTTGTGTCACCGAATCAGCTCCAAGAAGAAGTCGATCATCACTGCCTAAAAGGGTTCAGTCTTTGGAAATACCTCTTTTTTGGGGTACAGAGAAGTACCACTTAAGCAAAAGTCACGGACCAAAAAACCTGAGTCATGATGCTGCGCTAGATATTGAAACATACAGAATGCACCTCGTACAAGCTCAGAGAACTGAACTTGCATACATTCTCATGAAAGCTATCAGTGAGGAATCATCTACACTTCCTGGATGGACACATTTTCATACACATCTTCAAAGAAACTGTATTCTTCCGAAGTCAGCAATCCATTACCTTCCAGCGATTGAGGCATCACCAACAGAAATGTCTACTGTCCTTACTNGCAAGAACAAGGAAGCCCTTCAGAAATTCTTATATTCTGTGTGGAGGGATGAACTTTTGCAAGCTACTGGTGAGAACCTCATACTTTATGTTGCATATGGAAAGGACTGCCACTGCCTGAGTGTTCTGGATGGTTCAGTTACAGAAAGAACTATTGATTAATTAAGTTGTGACCATGAAGAATGTGACACAAGAATATTTCTTCATGTGGAACAGGCTGCTAAGAACTATCAGAATGTGATAATAAGGAGCCCAGATACAGATGTTGCAATCATAAGCATTAGTCAAGTCAGAATTGCCAGTACATTTATATTTTTACACTGGGGTTGGTCATCAAAGCCGTGTTGTTGATTAGCCCTCTAACAGGGCAGATTGAAAAATATTCAGCCTCGCCCTGAGGAACATAGCTCTCTGTGAGGGAGAAAGGAGACTGACCAGATACTTTGCACTGAACTTCCCCAGGGGCATTACAGGTAAATAACCAGCGAGAGATCTTGCCTCTCATATCATTGATATCTCATTCTGGTATTCAGTGTCTAAAAGTCATTGTAAAACTTCCACTTTGGCCTTTGCATATCCCTGCAATATTAAATAAGGGATAGAAAGACCCATATATTTGATCTTGTCCTGTACCTTGGTAATCCGAACACAAGCAAAACTGTCAGAAAAAAAAAATCAGTGGCAGAAGGCCTTCTGGATTTAAAAAAGACCGTCTGAGTCATTGTTTTTTTTTGGTGGGTTTTTTTGAATAAATGAATTTATTGGAATGCTTGACCGTAGATCATGGCATATACACAAAAAATATAAAAACAGAATAAAATCATACAAGAGTAAGAGTACAAAAGAAACAACCCTCCTGTGGAAGCAACTAAGTTAGTGTTGCTTAGATACATATACTCTAAGGTAACCTTTGCACACTATAATAGCGTAGACTGTAAACATGGTACATTTGTAAAGGCTTATATTTGCCAGTTTACAAGCGATCATCATTTATATAGCTCTTTCAGCATTCAAAGTGTTTAACCACTGTGTGATACAGGTCATTATTATTCCATTTTATAGACAGGGTTAGGGTTTTTTTTATCTCCCGCCACCCTTATTTATTGTATTTTTTACCCTAGTCTGTTTTATTGTTGTGGTTTTATGTGTGTTTTAATATATTTTTATAATTGTATTTTATGTCCTTGGAATTGTTAGCCGCCCCGAGCT
>QEPC01008309.1:11454124-11476970 GCA_003113815.1 Sphenodon punctatus
CCAGGATTGCTGAGGCAATCACCCACCAACAGTTATTATGTATGTGAATAAATGGTGCGGCCAGCATTTGAACCAACCTATGCCTCCGAGTCTCATTTGGGGTGTGTCGACAATCATATTGTGTGCCTACAGGAGACTGGGTCCATGGACCCGATCTCCTTTGCAGGCTATGATGCTTTTGATTTTCCCGCCTGTTCAGCTGGTGGGAGAGACCGCCCGAGTGGGGGCTGTGTGTGTTTTATCTCCTCCCCTCTCGCTGCTGGCTATGGCCCCCTTCCTGGGATTCAGTCCCTTTTTTGTGGGACTATGATTTTTTTTCCTAGAAGGACTCTGGCTCTGATAAATCTCTATATCCCACCAAGTTCCTCACTTTACTACCAAGATGTCTGTTGGCAGGAATTGCAGGGGTTGATTGAGGCAGTGGAGGAATCCTACCCGGAGGCTGGTGACAAGGGATTGTAATGCCCAATTGGGTGAGTCAGACCAGGCTCTGGCTCTGACGGGGTGTTCCTGGGAGTTCGAGGCTATCTCAGTTTATCCAGATCGGAGCTCTAAGGATTCGGGCATAAATGGAAGTGGTCTCCGCCTCGCAGGATTGTTAGCTGGGACAGGCCTGGCCCTGCTTAACGGCAGGATCTGGCCGGATTACCCAGCTGAATTGACTTACATTTACCCGCAGGGGGGGAGTGTAATTGATTTGATGGTGACCTCTGGAGGGTCTACTCCCATTGGTGCTTCATCTAGAAGTTCTTTTTCACACCCATAGTGACCATATGCCAGTCAGGATGGTACTGGCAGGGGCCGGGCTAATGGATGTGGAAGTGGAAAGGTTAGTGCCCTCTGCCACTGAGCATGCTTGTCTAACCTCTAGGGTTAAATGGAGTCGTGAATGGGAGGCGAAGGCTGTGGCACTTATTGCCTTGCCGGAAGGGATCAGTTGGTTGCAGGCATTGACAGAGGCCCAGAATATGGAGGAATTACTGGCTGGGTATAGTTCAATCCTGAAGGGATTGCAGCCCAGCCCTAGGTTACGTAGGGGCAATAACAATCCCCGAGGTGGATTTAAAACCTCTGCCTGGTTTGACCAGGAGTGCTCTCGGGCTAGGAGGGAAGTGAGAGCATGCGATTAGGAGAGGGTTGTCTTCCACTGGGCTTGGATATTTTCTGTGGTATCCGGGCAAATTATAAAAAGCTGCTCCTTTATAAAAAGCGGATGTATTATCTTAAATGTTGGGAAACAATTGATAGGGCAGCTAGAAGTCGCGACACTGCCAATTTTTGGAAACGATTACACAATTGCGGGAAGGTACAATTTGGCTTTTCCCCGAGGGTCCCCCCGGACCAATGGAGGGCCTACTTTAGCTCCTTGTATGCCCATGATCCCGCACCATGGGTGCCTTTGGGGTTTTTGAATTCTCTCCCATCCTGGGCTGAAGTAACAGCCAGTGAGATTGAGGAGCTAATAGATGGGTTGAAAAGAGGGAAGGCAGCAGGGCCTGATGGCCTTCCACCGGAGCTCTTTAAAACCAACAGGAGATGGTGGGCAAGGGTCTTGGCTTTGCTCTTTACGGGCACTAATCTAACCAGGGAGATCCCGACTTCATGGACTCAAGCTGAAATTGTCCCCATCTATAAAAAGGGCTCACCGGTGGTAGCCCAAAATTACAGGCCAATTAGCTTACTCAGCATGGCTGGAAAACTCTATGCTCGATTCTTGTTGAAGCGGCTCGAGGATTGGTTAGAGAAGGAAGTTTATTTACGGGAGGAGCAGAATAGGTTTATGGCAGGTCGCTCTACGCTTGACCACTGTTTTGTTCTCCAACATTTGGTTAAGAAATATATGCGCTCTTCTGACCTTTATGCTGCGTTTGTAGATCTACGTGCAACATTTGACCTTGTCTCTAGGAATAGGCTTTGGGAAAAACTGTCCTCACTACAACTTGACCCTAGGTTGTTATATATAGGAACACCTCACTTTGAGTTAGGTTGGATCCTGAGGGCACATTGTCAGGAATAATTCCAACCAACTGTGGGGTGAAGCAGGGGTGTGTACTTGCCCCAACCCTCTTCAATATCTATCTTAACGATCTGATCCCTGCTGTGTCATCTCCCGATAATCAACCCCCAAAGCTTGGGTTAACAGATGTGGCAATTCTGCTTTATGCAGATAGTGCCATCCTGCTGGCTAGGTCTCGGGTTGGTATGAATAGGCAGTTGCAGGCGTTATATGAGTACTGCGCCCAGAACTTTTTGGAGGAAAATTATACCAAAACTAAGATCATGTTTTTCTCACTCAAACGGAAAACTTATAAGTGGTCCTTAGGTGGTCACGAGCTCGAGCAGGCCTTCTCCTACAAATATCTGGGTCTGGTTTTTCAGGCCAATGGCAGCTGGGTGATCCATGGCAATAGTGCAATTAGACAGACGATCATGTTGGGGAAGGCTCTCTGCCGTTATTTTAGGTCTAATGCGGGGTACTTAATCCTTCCAGCTTTGGAGATTTATAGGGTCAAATGTCTATCCCAACTACTGTATGGTGCCCAATTTTGCGCCCGGGGGAAAGCCGCAAGTTTGGAGCATATCCAAACGAAGTTTCTGAGGTCCATTTCGACCCTCCATAAGCATGCTCCCTCCTGTGCGGTTCGTTTGGAGTGTGGGATGCTCCCTCTTGAGGCCCAGATGATAATAACCCTGTGCTACTGACTCAAATTGCAGTATGGCAAGACCGCCCCGCTTGCGCAGAGGGCATTTAAGGATACCCATAACTGCTGGGTAAAGCAGGCAGAAGGAAAGCTTGCCTGTATTGGTCTCTCCCCAGTTGATCTAGCTTGTTGTGAATTCCCGACTGGGAAAAAAATTATTAAGCAGAGAATCTGGGATATTAGTTCCCAGCAGGAAATGGCCCTACTCTGGACTAAGACTTCTCTGATAGACTTTCAGGATCTGTATGGGAATCAGTTATCTCCCCGTCCTTACCTTCAGTTCCACTTGCCCCACTCGGTGCGTAGGTGTCTTACTCTGGCCCAAATGAACATATTCCCTACAGCCTTAATCGAGGGCCGGTTTTTGAGATTACATCCTTCCCTATGTTTCTGCAATTGTGCTGGGGCACCCTCTGGACTGATTGAGACTCTGGATCATGCCCTTTTTTATTGTCCTAGGTGGTGTGAGGCTCGAGCCAAAAGGTTAGGCTTTTTCCGTACTAGCTCTGTTAATTCTACTAACTCTGGCATATGGCAAATATATCTGGCTGGGCAAGATGAAGTGCTATCTCAGAGGGTGGCGTTCTTTTTATTTAGTGTCCTTCGGGTGAAGCACCTTTCTTAGATTTGGGTTTGTGTTTAATTTAACATGTAATGAACTTATGGGATTTTCCCTATTAATGTTTTTCTCTTTGTATTATATATGTCTGTCTGTCTTATTATGGCAACAGCTAAACAATAAATTTATTCATTCATTCATACCTCTTCTTGGGGGCAGGGGCGGGTCCAAAATATAAAAGCCGCCTACTCTTAATAACTAACTACTTCTAAATTATATTCTAACCTACTTAGAAACTACTTTTAAACTACTTCTAAAAAACTCTAACAAGTGTTTAACTGTAAACTGTTTAACTGTCTAAACTGTTTAGAGTTTAACTGTAACTTAAGACATAACTTTTTAAATCAACTTTTTTTAACTTAACTTTTTAACTTAAGACGGAAGCATACTTATCTTTAACGTGGGATGTCCTTTGCTGGCTCGCATCCTCACACTCGCAGCTGCCAGAAATGCCTCCCTCCACTGGTCCAGTCTCCGTGTTGGCATCAGTCTCCCTGTAATGTAACCGAGACCATGCAGACTAGGCTGGAACTGAAGCGCTCCAAAACAGGTTGTCTTATTTTGTGGTCTCCCCTCCTTCTAGTCTTCATGCAATGGAGAGTCCAGATCATTACCTGTTTACTTGGGTGCAGCGTCCATGTTGGCATGCGTCTCCCTATAAGGACAAAGACCATGGTATTATTGTGTGAGGCTTTGTCCAGAATAGATCATCTTTGGGTCTGTTCAGCGCCTGTACTGGAAATTTTCTCAGCGTTCCTTGCGTTGTGCAAACAGAGCTATTGTTTTGTTGTTGAAGTCTGGAATGTCCCTGACCATGGCTTGCTCAATAGACAGCATTGCTAGCACATTCAGATGGTCCTCTGTCATGGTACTTCTCAGAAAGGTTTTAATTCTTTTTAGAGCTGAGAAGCTTCGTTCTGCTTCAACAGTTGTGAGAGGCGTTGTCATCACAATCTTCAACAGTTTAACCACCTCTGAAAAAGATTTGTCTAAGCTGTCCTCGGTCAACACAGAAAGTAGCACAGAGACATCTTTGGTGGAATGGAATTCTGACCTGTCATACAAAGTCCCAGGGGTGGCCTTGGGCAAGTCACTCTCTCTTAGCCTCGAGAAGTCTGCTGGAAGCTGAAGTGTGACCATCTCTGCCAGATAGTGGAAGGCTTGGAGAGAGGCCTATTGAGAAGCCTGAAGACAGACAGACAAACAAAGAGAAAGAGAAAGAGAACTTTCCCTGGATGAACGGAGGGTTTCCTGCGGGAAGTGGCTGTGAACATGGAGCCCAACAGCACTGAGAAAGCAGATCCAGTCACCAACAGGAACACCAAGCCTTTGACCCACCACCACTGCTGAGAAGGAGCCCCTGCTGATCTGACCCGTCCATCGCTGCCACTGCTCCGGGACTCCCGCGGGTCACCTGTGGAATTGGAGTTAGTGTGAGTGTGGAAACTGGGGGAGTGCTGGACTGGGACTCTCCCTCCCCCCCCTCGCCCGTGCCGAAAGCTGCTCAAGAGGCACTTAAGGAGATCACCTGCGGAGGTGCACGGAGCGCCGTTTACCATCCCTGGCTGCAGAAGGAGCCCCTGCTGCTCTGACCCATCCATCGCTGCAGCTGCCGCTGCTCCGGGACTCCTCTGGGTCACCTGTGGAATTGGGGGGGCGTGTGAGTGTGGGAACTGGGGGAGTGCTGGACTGGAACTCTTCCTTCACCCCCCCCGCCCGTGCTGGAAGCCGCTCAAGAGGTACTTAAGGAGATCACTTGCGGCTGTGCCAAGGGCCAGTGGCCGCGAGCCGAAGGACCACGGCCAAAGGGTGCAGCCCTTTGGGGCCCTTTGGGGTCTGAAGGGGGATAAGGGAGGACATTAACATATTTAGTTAAGCCAGAGAAAGTTGGTTTTAGTATTTTATCTTATGTATACCTTTGGGGGTGGAGCAGAGCAGTAATAGTCCCGGGCACTTGTGGAGAGAAGGCAACTTGCACACAGCTAGGACAGGGCTGGCACAGGATTATCCCCAAGAGGCACTTGCCATTGGGTGACGCCCGGGTCTCGGACTCTTGGATCTCTGTCCACAGCCATAATGAAGAAACGGGGGCCTCCGACAGGAAGGGTTACTAGGGCCCATGGAAAGGGCAAGCAACGTACTTTGGAGGACTGTCTGTATGGAAAGCACAGCGGTGGTGTAATAAGAGAGGAGGAAGCTGTGACTCTACGGGATGATATTTCCCCAGCAACTCAAGTAGCTCATGTAGGGATACAAGCGTCACTATCACCTCATTCCCTGGATTTACCATCTTCTCAGGGATTGAGGTTAGATCAAGTGCCAGTGGCCCCACTGTTGCAACCAGAGACTCCTCCTTGTGATCCTTTATGCCCACAGGAACTGTTATTATAACATAATCCTGCAATGCCTCAGATACTGCCGAGTACCTCCTCATCCGATTCAATGGGGGTATGCTGATTTTTAATTGGGGATTTGATTACCAAATTGTATGCCCAGCTGGAGGATATTAACTTGCAGATCCTGCGGCAATATTCTACTTTGACTTCCATTACTGACTCCATCAGAAGCATGGAGTCTCAAATACAGGAGCTGGTAACGTCTAAACGAACTATTAGGCCCTCGGTTGTCTCTGTTGCCTCGCAGTCAACATATCATTCATCTTTACATGAGGGGAGGTAAAGAGAAGGGCACAACTCCCCTTATGACCAGGGCATCTTAACCATTAGTCCGGGTGCCCTGGTATTTAGGATCAGGCCCTCGGCTGCTGTGAGACCACCTGCATGGAATTCTAAGCATAAAATTCGGGCTTTTCTATAAAATATTATGAAGGTTTATGTACCTATTAATTATATAGTTAGATATACCCAATTGCCACCGGCAGGATTATTTCAGATATTAGTTATATATTTTCGGACCCCAGCTACGGCAGCTAGTATGCTAGAATATAAGGAGGTTTTTTTACGGTCAAGGGATATTTCTCTGCAGACCTTTTGCCACCTCTAGCTTACATCCCTTATTGCCCCAGTCGGACCTGTTAACTAGGAAATCTGGACCTTCGTTTTCTGATCAGATTGATAACCCGAATAATATTAGACTGGGACAAAGAGTCCTTTTCCCGCTGTCTCAACAACTGATTAATGCGAGACCTAGGGAGGTAGTTTGATCTGAGGACCAGCCTCTGACTATTATTACTGACACTCCCCTGCCCCCCGTCAATTGCTCCAATGTCTCCTGTATCTACCTCCCCACTTTGGGGTGGACCAGGACCCGTAGATGGAGTGGCTGCTGATACTCACCTTGGGACCTTAGGAAATCTCCCTGAAAATATTTTTCAGCAGGAATGCACCATAGGGGCATCCTTGCAGTCAGGGGCCCAGGCAGCGGAACACCTGCTGCAAAAGGTCACTGTCTCGGATCTTGTGCCTTGTCCATGACTAACTTATAGCCCCAGTCAGGCAGCAGTTACTGTCTGTTCATGGAACATAGCAGGGTGGGAGCGACATAGGTCAGATCCAGACCTTGCTGTCCAGATAGAAAGGAGTCATGTTATTTTATTACAGGAAACTTGGACTAAAGACCCCTTGACCTATGAAGATTATGACGTTTTTAATCTCCCAGCCATTTCTTATAGTAATAGGGGCCGTCCATCTGGGGGGGTGGCTTGTCTTATCTCAAAACTTCTTAAATTTAAACAATTGGAGGTTATTTCTGTTCCAGCACTTGCTTTGGCAATTGTGCTCCAAATTGATCCCATTACTCTTATAATTGTGACAGTATATATACCACCGTGTAACGCTGGTTCATTTAGGTATACATCATGGTCCAAGCTTGAGGAACTGGTGGACACATTAGGTGATAAATATCCAGAAGCCCTTATGCTTATTGCGGGGGATTTTAATGCTCGGCTTGGAGTAAATGACCAAGCGTTATTGAGGTATTGTGATCCTCTCCCTCAGGACCCATTTGGTAAATTGTTACCTAGATCCTCTAAGGACAGTAAAATTAACAGCACCAGTATTAGATTAGCCAACTTCATTATTGGACATAACTATAATGTCCTTAATTGTACGGGATTTAGCGATCCTGATGGAGAATTTACTTACTTGGGGCCATTGGGCTCAAGTACTGTTGACTACTTCTTGGTAACCTCTCGGGTAATACCTTATATACTGGACTTTGGGGTGGGCTCAGTGTCTGTTAGTGACCAGGTTCCACTTATGCTTGTTTTGCAACTTACTGACCATTTGATGGCCAAACCACCTATAGAACAACAGAATTTGGATGGCCTTGAGAGGCTTGGTGCAGTAAGATGGGAGAAAATCTCAGCAACTGCTCATACAGCTCTGATGCCTGAATCAGCTACCTCCCAATTGCGAACTTTACTCCTCAGTACCCAAGGTACTGAAGAAACAATAGATTTTTATGAGCAGCGTGCCTCTGAATGTACTAGGTATATTCAGTCTTTGCAGAGTAATGTAGCTCCCTTTAGCAATGGAAGAGTTAGGAAAAACAAACCATGGTTTGATAGGGAGTGTGGAGTAGCTAGGGCTGATTTGATTGGTATCTATAGGGCCTATAGGCATGCAGG
This sequence comes from Sphenodon punctatus, assembly GCA_003113815.1. NCBI lineage: Eukaryota > Metazoa > Chordata > Lepidosauria > Sphenodontia > Sphenodontidae > Sphenodon > Sphenodon punctatus. The sequence continues at coordinate 11,462,034 of QEPC01008309.1, forward strand.
TGTGCAAATGGTTCCCTCCACCTATTTCCACCATAAGGTTGAATATAGGAAATTGCTGAAGGCTAAAAAGAAGCAATACATGGGCCAACTTGCTTGCAGCTGCCAATCAGAAGAAATCTAAGGACTTCTGGCAGGTAGTTAACGGGAATATTGCTCCCTCTCCCGTATTGGTTACATCTTCAATCTCGCCAGATGCCTGGGCCGATCATTTTCGGCAAATGTATGCTGCTGAGGACGAAGGATGCCTTCAGAGTAATTTTCAGGATGGCTGTTTAGATACATCCTTGTGGCCCTTGGTGACTATTGAGGAAGTGGAAGCGTTGGTCCAGTCCTTCAAAAATGGAAAAGCCCCAGGCTGTGATCTGATACATTTGGAATTTTTGAAAGCACATAGGTACTGGTGGTACCCAGTAATGGCTGCTCTTTTTTCAGCCATAAATAACACAGGACTGATTCCATCTGACTGGGGCAGGGCAGTGGTTGTCCCTATTTTTAAGACGGGACCTAACAGCGACCCTGCGAATTACAGGCCCATCAGTGTCCTGTGTGATATGGCAAAAATTTATGCAAAGTATCTATTGCATAAACTGACAGATTGGATGACTAGGGAACAGATTATAGCACAAGAGCAGGCTGGGTTTCAGCAGGGACGATCCACATTAGAGCTTTGTCTGGTACTCCACCATGTCATCTCCAAGTATAGGGCTCGGAATAGTGCTTTCTTTGCTGCCTTCTTAGACTTGAGAGCAGCATTTGACTCAATCAATAGGGAGCCTTTGTGGGAGAAATTAGCAGGATCAACAATAGATAGAAGATTACTTAGTCTTATTTGCTCCTTGCACCAAAATTCCTCCTTGACTGTCAAAATTGATCTCCAGGGCCATCTGACATCCCCTGTAGGTACATCTAAGGGAGTTAGGCAAGGCTGCGTCCTTGCACCAGCATTGATTAACTATTATATAAATTATGTTATTTCACAGATGGCTGATTCTCAATTTTTTCCTCCTAAACTTGGCATGAGATCTATAGGTTGTCTGCTTTATGCAGACGATGTGGTGCTTTTGTCGCAAACTTCCCTTGGCCTGAAAAGACAATTGCAGACCTTTACGGCCTTTTGTGGTTTAACCAAGCTTACAATTAATCATAAAAATCAATGGTCATGGTGTTCTCAAGTAGAAGGAGAAAATATAGATGGGCCATTGGGGATCATCACTTACAACAAGTTGCTTCCTTTAGGTACTTGGGGCTTCTGTTCAACCAGACTGAAAGTTGGAGGGCACATGTGCAGAGAGCACTTCTGGTAGCTAAAGCTCCCTCTCAGGCCATACTTACCTACTTCTCGCGGGCAGGAAGATCAGCAGTGGAGGCAGCGATACAGGTCCATAATGCGAAAGTTAGGGCACAGGCTCTGTATGCCTCAGAAATATGGGCACTTTTTGTGTCTTGGAATAAGCTCAATTTCCTGCAGGCTGGATTCCTACAGAAATTGCTGTGTGTTCCTAGGGGAACTCCCCATGCAGCTATCAGGGCTGAAAGTGGCCAGGTTTCCTGGCACCAGTATGCTATGGAGGCTGTGTCTCGCTTTTGGTGCAAGGTAATGGCACCTCAAGCTTCAGAACTTTTTGTGGCCTTAAGGAAGGATACTTATCAATGTCCCTGGATGGTTAAGGTACAGGACTTATTAACTCGTATTGGATTATCTATTGAGTATTTGGCCCATAAGCCCTAGGCCTTTGTAGGTCAGGAAGTAGTAACCCGCCTCCGGGATATTGGCAGGCAGCAAGAAATAACTAGGATTTCAGAGTCACCCCATATAGCAGACTATCTCTCATGGGTTCCTGACCGGGTCCAATTGACTATATATCTGACCAGTAGGATCTCCCCACAGGGCAAGTGGTTTATGCTGTGTGCCCGGCTGAATGTTTTCCCATCCCGTGTGTTGGAAGGGCATTGTCAAGGTATCCCTTTTCTCGAGAGAGTTTGCCCTTATGACCAACAGGCAGTTGAAACAATGGGACATATTGCCCTTTACTGCCGCCTGTATGATTTGCCACGGCAGCAGTTCCTGAGAGATATACTTGCTAAGCTACCAGGCAGAACAGACCATGCTATACTTTCTGTCCTTCTTAATGGTTCGGATATGGAAGTTATTAAGAACATGACTCTCTTTCTTATTCAGGCACATATTCTTAGGACTAGGTTTTTGGCATATAAGCCTTTGATAGACCTGGACCAGTAGAGATTTTAGGGACTGTTAGGAAGTAACGTAAATTTGTTTATTTTAATAAGGAATACATGACTTTACGCTTAAGTCATAATCGCTACATGACTACTGTAAATTAAATTTAGGATATTTTTTGTTTGTCTTATATGTACTTTCTGTGCTGTTTGTATTTATGTATTATTGTATCGGCAATGACCTATGGCCACGCTTATAATAAATTATCTATCTATCTACAAAGTCCCAAGCTCACTCCTCAGTTGGTCTCTCGCCAGCATTGGGTAGGCTTCTGTTGTTGCATTAAATGCTTGGATGGGAAAGCGTTCAGTGTGCCTTTAAAACAAAGTTCCCTGCACCAAAGTTATGCTCTCTAGATGTTTCGTGAATTGAAATCTGTCACGTGCATGAGAGATTATAATATCACACACTTCCACAGCAATCTGCTCTAGCGTGTCCATGCTCAGTGCACTTCTGCCCATCCGAGCATTCTCTGGCAGCTCCAAGCGCAGAGTTCCAATGGAGTCTCTCACTTTATCGATGGCTCTTACGAAGTCAATAGTATATCTTTTAATACCTACAGAATCAATGGGGTTTTTTTTGAGCTCCTTGTAAAGTTTGTCCACATGCGGCATGATTCTGTGGAAAAAGGACAAGAAGTAGAGGAACTCCCTGTCAGATTCCAGCATGTTTATATATGACCTGGCCTCAATACCAGTCTTGGCAGTATGACTACTGAGTTGTATTTGTTCAAAGCACTCAACCAGATCCTCTCTGTACTCATAGATGACCACACTGAAGTTCCAGCATGTTTTAGCTACTTTGGGGAGCCTTTTCTTCACCACCGCATCCAGAACATCAGTCCTTTTTGGAGACGAACTGAAGAAAGCAGGGATACCAGACAGACTTTGAAAGAAAATCCTTACTTGTCTTATTTGGGATACGGCTTGCTGCACAATAAGATTCAGCTGATGGGCAAAACAGTGAACGAAGTGTGCGTTCAGGCATACATCCCTTATCTTCCTCTGGATTCCACCATGCTCTCTACGCATCACGCTCGCTCCATCGTAGCTCTGAGCTATGAGTTTCTGTTTGTCAGAGTCCCTTGGGAGAGAAGCACTGAAGTTTTCAAGCAAGGGCTCGCTGATTGCTTCTGCACGGGAGTCCGTCAAGTGTGTGTGAAGCTGAAAAAAAATTCCACGGTTGAACTTCAGCCATCAATGTAGCAGAAAATCATGACAGACTGGCAGACGGTTGAGACATCAGTGGTGTCATCAGCTTCAATAGACACAAAATCTGCATTTTTAATTTCATTAATTATGTGGTCACGAGCAATTTGCAGCATGCAGTCCAGGAGTTTGTTCTGCACAGTTTTTGAAGTCCCCTTGAAGACAGTTGCAGTCTTCAAACATTGCTGTAGCGTACTGTCAGCTGTGGCAATTAAATCTGTTGCACCTCGAAAACCCCCTGGATTGACAGATCCCTCACTTTCATCATGTCCACGCAGCGCCAATTCAAAGGCACCACAGAACTTTAAGCAGTCTATTATTCTGTAGAGAATGTATCAATTTTGATCCATGTCCTCATTATGTTTCCTTACAGACACACGGTATCCTTCATTGAGTTTCTTGGCAATGTTTGTTTTTCCCAACTGTGACAGGTTTAGGCAGTTGTCAAGGTGGCTTTTACAAGAATTTTGCTTCTTTGCCTTCTCAGACCGGTGATAATGTCCTTGACTCCTGTCTTTGTCCATGCTGCGTTATCACCAAACAGCAGGCAAGAAAAACAGAACGACTTCTTGGAAACACTGCCACATAGCCACCAGAACTTCTCGTACCAGGATGTGTGGAACCTGCGTGTATAGCCTTTCCCCCTGTCCTGTGCAGCTTGTTCTATTTGCAGTTCTGGACAGTGAGGACCCATGTCTTTGATCTGCAGTTTCTCTTCATAAGTCAGCATGGTGAATGACTTCGTGAGAAGAGCATCCACGGTATTCATTTTCAAGTGTAGGCTCTGAAAAAAGAAAATAAAATGGGGATTTGGCACTATCAGCACTCTCACAAAGATATTAACATTCCCCCCAACCTTGCCTTTTGTCCCTCACCGTAAAGTGATGTCTTATATGTAAACAAACAAAAAATAAAATTAATTTCACATATGCAATGCAATCCTTTTTTTGTAATCCACTGTCCCATGAAAAATTAACCCAGACAGTAAAAAAAAATGTTTATTTAATACTTTATTTAGAAACATTTAAAATTTTTTAATATTTATCCTAAACTTGGTCTTTCTGGGGACAAGAAGAAACCACCAGAGACAACCAATTAGAGCCTCCATTAACTTACATAGTATTTGTACAGTGTTAAAGTCTTCAGATGTGTTGACAAATGCTTTGTGAGTGCTTGAAAGAAACATAACTGTCCCACTCTTAATAGATGCACTCCATCTACATCATACATGGATAGCTGATGTCTTGAGAACCTATGCCTGATCGTAGTAGCCCTCCTTTGATGACGCAGAAAAATATCCATTAGCCTGTTCATATTTCTCATCGATTTCCTCAACCGATAAAGTGCACCAAAATCAGTCGGGCTTGGCCTTGCATTCCTATTGACTGCTCTTTCAATTAAATCTGACACCAAGATGTTGCTCCTTGGAAAGGAGTGGATGATACGGCGCAGGTCACGTCTCATGGCACTGCCAACTCTAGACCAGTGAGGTCGGCTATATAATTTCCACCACAGCGGATCATGATTCCCGTTGGAGGTGGAACATCACGTCTCCTCTGAATCTTATCCAATGTTGGAACGATCTCATGCCATCTCATGCCTCCTCTTCCAAACCACCAGATGTCATAATTTTGGTTGCCCGAGGAAAAGCTAAGCCCCTCTTCAAAGACAAACTGCTCCAAATGGCGAATGTAGGGATCACCAATGATCCAGATAACTTCTGCCATAATTTGGATCAAGATGCAAACAATGACAGTGCAATCCACAAGAGTAGCACAGAGAAGAGAGATAGACACAGGGGTCTGTCCTCCAACTCCAAGGTACTGCAGAGAAATGGTACAGAATTGCAGGTGTTACAATACTAAACCAGGCCCCTCCAGACCAGCATGCCTAGTAGCTACACCAACAAAATGCCTGCCCAAGCACACAGGCCCCTTTTAAAAAAATATTTGGCCCCTTTGGGGGCTGCATTCCCTCGAAACCAGGCCCCTCCAGACCAGCATGCCTAGTAGCTCCACCAACAAAATGCCTCTCCATGCACTCAGGCACTGGTGTTTTTTTTTTTTAAAGTTTGGCCCATTGCTGGCCTGCATTACAAGCAAACTACTTTCCAGCAGCAATGAAACAACGAAGGGAGGGACCATTTAAAAAAAAGAGTAGCCACGACCAGTAGACCTACAAATTCACAAAATGGCCTCTCTACTAGAGCGGTGGAAGCCATTTGGTCTCTACTCACAACATCCCACCAAACTGCAAAGGGTGGGGCCNGCAAGGGCTCGCTGATTGCTTCTGCACGGGAGTCCGTCAAGTGTGTGTGAAGCTGAAAAAAAATTCCACGGTTGAACTTCAGCCATCAATGTAGCAGAAAATCATGACAGACTGGCAGACGGTTGAGACATCAGTGGTGTCATCAGCTTCAATAGACACAAAATCTGCATTTTTAATTTCATTAATTATGTGGTCACGAGCAATTTGCAGCATGCAGTCCAGGAGTTTGTTCTGCACAGTTTTTGAAGTCCCCTTGAAGACAGTTGCAGTCTTCAAACATTGCTGTAGCGTACTGTCAGCTGTGGCAATTAAATCTGTTGCACCTCGAAAACCCCCTGGATTGACAGATCCCTCACTTTCATCATGTCCACGCAGCGCCAATTCAAAGGCACCACAGAACTTTAAGCAGTCTATTATTCTGTAGAGAATGTATCAATTTTGATCCATGTCCTCATTATGTTTCCTTACAGACACACGGTATCCTTCATTGAGTTTCTTGGCAATGTTTGTTTTTCCCAACTGTGACAGGTTTAGGCAGTTGTCAAGGTGGCTTTTACAAGAATTTTGCTTCTTTGCCTTCTCAGACCGGTGATAATGTCCTTGACTCCTGTCTTTGTCCATGCTGCGTTATCACCAAACAGCAGGCAAGAAAAACAGAACGACTTCTTGGAAACACTGCCACATAGCCACCAGAACTTCTCGTACCAGGATGTGTGGAACCTGCGTGTATAGCCTTTCCCCCTGTCCTGTGCAGCTTGTTCTATTTGCAGTTCTGGACAGTGAGGACCCATGTCTTTGATCTGCAGTTTCTCTTCATAAGTCAGCATGGTGAATGACTTCGTGAGAAGAGCATCCACGGTATTCATTTTCAAGTGTAGGCTCTGAAAAAAGAAAATAAAATGGGGATTTGGCACTATCAGCACTCTCACAAAGATATTAACATTCCCCCCAACCTTGCCTTTTGTCCCTCACCGTAAAGTGATGTCTTATATGTAAACAAACAAAAAATAAAATTAATTTCACATATGCAATGCAATCCTTTTTTTGTAATCCACTGTCCCATGAAAAATTAACCCAGACAGTAAAAAAAAATGTTTATTTAATACTTTATTTAGAAACATTTAAAATTTTTTAATATTTATCCTAAACTTGGTCTTTCTGGGGACAAGAAGAAACCACCAGAGACAACCAATTAGAGCCTCCATTAACTTACATAGTATTTGTACAGTGTTAAAGTCTTCAGATGTGTTGACAAATGCTTTGTGAGTGCTTGAAAGAAACATAACTGTCCCACTCTTAATAGATGCACTCCATCTACATCATACATGGATAGCTGATGTCTTGAGAACCTATGCCTGATCGTAGTAGCCCTCCTTTGATGACGCAGAAAAATATCCATTAGCCTGTTCATATTTCTCATCGATTTCCTCAACCGATAAAGTGCACCAAAATCAGTCGGGCTTGGCCTTGCATTCCTATTGACTGCTCTTTCAATTAAATCTGACACCAAGATGTTGCTCCTTGGAAAGGAGTGGATGATACGGCGCAGGTCACGTCTCATGGCACTGCCAACTCTAGACCAGTGAGGTCGGCTATATAATTTCCACCACAGCGGATCATGATTCCCGTTGGAGGTGGAACATCACGTCTCCTCTGAATCTTATCCAATGTTGGAACGATCTCATGCCATCTCATGCCTCCTCTTCCAAACCACCAGATGTCATAATTTTGGTTGCCCGAGGAAAAGCTAAGCCCCTCTTCAAAGACAAACTGCTCCAAATGGCGAATGTAGGGATCACCAATGATCCAGATAACTTCTGCCATAATTTGGATCAAGATGCAAACAATGACAGTGCAATCCACAAGAGTAGCACAGAGAAGAGAGATAGACACAGGGGTCTGTCCTCCAACTCCAAGGTACTGCAGAGAAATGGTACAGAATTGCAGGTGTTACAATACTAAACCAGGCCCCTACAGACCAGCATGCCTAGTAGCTACACCAACAAAATGCCTGCCCAAGCACACAGGCCCCTTTTAAAAAAATATTTGGCCCCTTTGGGGGCTGCATTCCCTCGAAACCAGGCCCCTCCAGACCAGCATGCCTAGTAGCTCCACCAACAAAATGCCTCTCCATGCACTCAGGCACTGGTGTTTTTTTTTTTTAAAGTTTGGCCCATTGCTGGCCTGCATTACAAGCAAACTACTTTCCAGCAGCAATGAAACAACGAAGGGAGGGACCATTTAAAAAAAAGAGTAGCCACGACCAGTAGACCTACAAATTCACAAAATGGCCTCTCTACTAGAGCGGTGGAAGCCATTTGGTCTCTACTCACAACATCCCACCAAACTGCAAAGGGTGGGGCCATTTTAAAATGCAAGGAACGTTCCACCAAAAATTGGACAGGAAACCTTCCTCCATTCAAGTCCCTAGGTACCCCACCCAGAACACATGTGTCTAAAAGAGGAAAGGGACCAATTTTAACTAGGAAAGTAGCCATGGCCAGTGAGGACCCAGAAAATGACCACGGCCTTTGCACATGCTTGGGGGAGGAGGGGAGAAACCAGCCAGCAATGCAAACACACAATAAGCAAAAGCAAACCACATCTTCTTAAGCCAACCATCTTATCCTCAACACACCACATAAGCGGCAGTGAGGAGTTGCACTTGTCCCCCAAAACATAGTTCACTTCATATCTGTTGCACCCCCTGCCCCTCCCCATGTGTCACAGTCTCCCAGTCCACCCCCAGTCCCATTGCCCAAGTCCCAGCCAGACTCCCCGTGTCTCCCCCTCCCTCATGTCTCTCAGTGGCATTCACCCACTCCCCCAACTTAGGGTTGCCATAGATGCAATTTTTTATAAGGCACTTATGAGATATACAGGTTGCAGGGCTGCATTGGTTCAAATACAGCCCTGCAACTTGCATATCTCATAAGTGCTCTCTAAAAATTTGCATCTGTGGCAAGTTGGCAACCCTACCCATACTCCATTGCCCAGCCAGACTCCCTGAGTCCCCCTACTCCCCCAGTGCACCCCACTCCACACCACCCCTCCCCCATGTCTCCCAGTGCAACCCCCTTCACCGCCCCTCCCCCCAAGGCAGCTGGCAGCACAATCATAAAACACACACAATCAACAGTTACAATTCATAATTAAAACATACTATAAATCACAATTTAAAAATTAATTAAAAATATGCTAAAAAACTAAAAGGGCAGAACCATATTCTGGGATGATATCACATAAGGTTATTACATGCAGATTGCCAATCTGTATGTAATAACCATATGTGATATCATCCCATAATAATCACTATTATAACATCCCCACTCCCCAAGTCCCCCAGCCCCTGGTTCCCCCCCAAAAGCAAAGGCCAAGCTCCAGCTGGGTCTCCAATGTACATACCACCAGCAGGACAGGCTGAGCTCAGCAGCGTCTCCTTCCCACTCGAGGACAAGATGCTGGGCTTGAACGATGATGAACCCACTTGGCCCCTATCTAATCTAATACTATCTGAGATTCTCTAATCTTATCTAATTGATCCTGGATTGAAAAAGATTCAGCCGGATGGCCAACTGCAACTCACTGTCTCTCAAGAACCAACTACTGAGTCAGAAAGAGAGATAAAATGGCACCTGGTGGACTCACCAAGCTCCTCCTCTTGGTCTTTGCAGCAGGCAGCCCCCACTCTCTCACACCACGTGAGAGAAAAAGCCCACGCTCAGAGACACTGATTCAGTTTAAATGTTACCAGTCAAGCACTCTCCACCACCACCACCCTTGCTGTTCCACCGGCCAATAGCACATGTCCACAGTTACACATCTCACATACACACACATCCATGTTGCTCCCCCAAGTCCCCCCCCCTGCCCACAGGGCGCCAAGGGCTATAGCCCATATTGCATACTGTGCAGCAGGTTTCCAGTCCATAGACCTCCATGCAAGTCTGCCCCACAGCAATCCTGGCAATGCATTGCTAGTTTAAAAGAACATGTGCTGGATGGCACTTCCTAGCCGCCCAATGTGCGTTCTCTGTAGTTTTGCCCGTTGCAGGGCTCCGTCTAGGCTCTCCTCCTTCTCCTCCTCCTCCCCTATGAAAATAACTTAAGAAAAGAGTCCCTGCCTCCCCCTCACAACCTCTTGGGCCCAACGCATTGGCGTTTTGATGTTTGCGCATGCGCCGAGCAAAGCAACACACTGGCGCATGTGCAAACATCAATCAGGAAGTTAGGAGCGCCGGAGCGGCTTGACACAGCCACACTGGGACTCTGAACTCCATGACGAACTTTGGAACTTTTATCTAAGGTAAAAATTAAATGTTTGGTGATGCGGAGAAGGCCAGTAGGGCAGTGCCGCATGCGCCCTGGGGCTGGCACCACCACTGGGGTGGGGAGAGGGAAGAGTACTAGCATACCCAGCCAGCTGACAGGCGGGTGAGGGAAAGGGCCAGCAAGGCAAGGGGTGCAAGAAATGGGGTGCTGCCCGTGTCCCTACCCACCAGCCGCCCATGGCAGCCTAGAGCATTTGAGGAGTGACAGTTTCCTTCCCCTATCTCCATTATCACTGGTGCCTCTGAGTAGAAGCTGCCACAAGTATATAAAATACACACAGGGGGCTGTCTATTAGGTTGGACATGTTAAACTTGTGAGTGGAGGGTGAGTGTGGTGGCTGCACGGACCGAACACAGACTCCAGCGGGCTAACTTCCCATCTGTTTTCACCCAAATATGCCATTCCAACAAGAGGGAATCACCAGAGCATTACAGATGTCTTGTCCATTCTCTTGTTCCTTGATGTACTTCTTCCACCAGGGACCAGTGGCATAATTAGATTTAATAGGGACCTGGGGTAACTCAAATTACCGGGCCTCCCACCCTGTCCAGGGACCTTTTTACCTGCTGTGGATTGGAGGTAAGTGGCAAAGGGGACTTGTGATAGTATAAACTTGAGTTGACTCTGGGCTAAGTTCCCAGGCACAGGGCCTTTTAGACAGGAAGTCACAATGTTGGAAGAAGGTTGCATTTATCTTAATAAGCTCCCACCTGCAGGAACTGTAGGTAACAAGTGAATCCCTTGTAGTCAGTAACAGTTTTCTGGAATAGTAGAGACTGAACCAAAGGAAGCCAATGACAACATTTCCTCGTGTGAATTACCTATCTCTGGCACTGGAACTACAAGAATAAAAGTCTATGTAACTACTTGGGCAATTTAATTGACACAAGGTCTTTGATTTGCCATCTATTTCCCATCATTCTGAATGAATGAATGAATGAATAGTTTATTACGACCGTAGCTTCCACCATTGGCCAGACAAACAAACAAAACAAAAACAGCCAGACCAACACATAACCATACAAATAAAACAGATAAAAGATAAACATTAAATTGACAGTTTCCTAATATACATCCATCTGGACTTCACAGTCCGACTATAAAAACATAATTTAATTTCTCACATCTCATACTTAGCATGAACTATTACAGGAAATACCTTCATAGAAGTCACTTTCCATATATAACCTTCTTAGCAATACCCTTGAATTCCAAGGGAACATTCCACCTATTTAGATCTCTCCTTAAATTCTAAAAGAAGAAAGGTGGAAACCGCCACCAAGTCATCATTCTAATGCTGGGGCCACATGTACTAGCCCCACATGTCCCTCCAGTCAGACCACTGTTGCCCCAGCCCCACTCCTGCCATAATGTTCCTATTTCCTCATTCCCCACTGACCCTAGACATCTGTCAGGCTGCTATGAACAGTGTTGAACGTGACATCATTAGCAGCAGAATCAAACACTCTTGTTCCACTCTAAGCTAATTTGCATTATTGGATTCTACTGGTTGAAAGGTTCAGGAAACCTGTAGGCTTGCTGACACTCACACCTAAATAGAAATTGGTGGTAAATTCAAATAATAATTCTTCTGGTGCAGAAGAATTATTATTCACCACCAAGTGAATAATAACTTGGTTCCCCCAGTTATCAACTGCCCAGCATGCCTCTAGTGAATGGTCCCCCACAACCTCTATGGCCAGATCCATGGGAGGAAGAGGGGGAATATGTCCCCCCTGCCAGTCCCCCCCCCAAGAGGGCACATGTGGTTGCCCCCAAAAGAGGCAGGCAGAAGAAGAAATAAATGAACTTTGCAAATAAATAAAAGTACTGTTTAAACAATTGGAAGTTCACTAAAGTTCAATAAATAAAATTAAATTCAAGCTTATATTGTTAAATAAAGTTGTTATATTTTCCACAAGCCATGGTTTCTATGCTTATTCTGGGAAAGGCGGGACATTTGGGGGAGGGAGTAGTGGAGAATGGCAGTATGGCATAGCAATAAGCTGCTTTGGGGGCTGGGGGTTGGAAGGGCAGGAGTGGAGGGTGCACCAAAAACAGGAGGTGGAGAGTCCTCTGGCCATGCACTTGCATGTGAAGGTGGGGAGCACATGGGGGGCAGTGGAGAAGGGTGGTATGACATAGCAAAAAGCTGTTTTGGGGGGCTGGTGGTCAGAAGCAGCACTTGCTCTTGAGGGCGGGGGAAGCCCATAGTAGCTGACAGCACACCTGTGCCTCTGTGCTTCCTATTGTCATTCCTAGACCTGGCTAGCTTGTGAATGCCAATAGATAAATTAAGAGCTTCAGGGCTGCAGCCAGTTTGCCTGTGAATGTCAATAGAGAATGCACATGGAAAGAAAAGGGAGGGAAATAGCACCGGGGGTGGGAGTAGGGCGCTAGATGGGCCAGAGGAAAACACACTGACTGGAAACATTTCTAAAGGCTTTACTCAACATTTTAAACAATTTAAATGGCTTTATTAATTTTTTTTAAAGGATCATTAAAGTGTCACTGATTTGGGCTAGCTTCCTGGTTGATGCACCGGCACAAGTGGTCCCTGATCTCTCCAGCTCTATGCTGCTCCACTCTGTTTAGCTGGTCCCAGAACAGGGGCACTGGCTCGCTGGAGCTAACTGGGGGTGGTGTGTGTCTCCAATGTGGCCCCGCCAGTCTCACAGATGTTGTGGACAACACAGGCAGCAGTGGTTAGCAGGGGAATGATCTCCAGAATGGAAGAGTGGGATCCCTGGACAAGATAAGAGAGTGAGGTTGATTCTGGACATTTGTGCACTGCCTGAAATAAGGAACTCACTAATGGAGTCTGGACTTTCCCTGCCATTTTTCCTCATCACTGCTCTGATGAGGCAGAGAGAGGATACCCCCAGGGTCACTGAGAGTGCCTCGATTGGATGGTGGAACTGAATATCTTTGGGGAAACAAGTCACTTGGGGTACAGGGAATGTGAACCAGCTGATGAAGAGCTTCTTGCCCTATACAAGGTTTGGACAATCAGAGAAGTGCAGAATGCCCTGGTGAGTGGGGATGTTTTCCACTCCAACTGTATGGTAATGCAGAAAATGCTGTAGATGGGGTACAAGAGGCACATATTTGACTGGGGGTTTTATCAGAACCCTGAGGACTTTCCAACCCGATGGTGAGTAAGACCCCAATAAAACTGTGTGCTGCTACTTGCCCGTACAGCACTGTGAGCCATGGATGCAAGAAACCAGGAGGAGACTGACTTTCACTTTCGAGATTTAGTTTCGCTTTCAATTTTCATCATAGGTGCTCAATAAAGTATGTAGTTTGCTCAATAAAATCAGCATTCTGGGCACAGCAAAAGGTTATTTCCAGCCACCAAGTGCTATCAGGTATAAATCCAGGTATGAACCTCCATGGGTGGGTGGGAATAGCCGGGGCTGGAACACCTCTCCGAGTGATATGCCACAGGAAAAGAAACAGCTGGGGACGGCCTGGCCCCAAGCCTTTTAACATTTCGGCGGAACTGTAAGACCTGGCTGTTTGCCCAGGCCTTTGGGAGGGAGGGTGGGGGGGGTGATTTTGAATCCCCCGCCCGTTTATTTATTTATTACTGTCCTTTAGCCCTGTTTTATTGATGTATTTTATATTTATATTTTAATTTATTTTAATTGTTTTTATGAATGTTGTTAGCCGCCCCGAGCTGCGTTGCAGGAGGGGGTGGGATACAAATCTATAAAATAAATAAATAAATAAATAAAATAAATTTCTTCTTTCCATGGTTCGGCACAGCCGTGAGTCATGACGGGGCAGGATACTGGGAAGGGGGTGGGTGGAGTGCGCAGGGAAGAACATCTGCTCATGTATTAGGTTTGTCACACTAAACCAGTGCGTGGAGACTGCCCAAGCGCACAAGAAAAACTCGCAGGGGGCTGCCCGTTTATTAGGCTCTACTTGCTAAACATGTGAGTGGGGGCTGAACCCAGACTCCAGCGGGCTATTGTCTTGTTTGTTTACACCCAAAATTGCAAAAGAAAAGCCTAATGTTGAATCGTTTGATTTTTGTACTATCTCAGCACTAACATTGTTTAGACAATTTAAAACTATTGTTGTGTGTTGAATTCAGGGGTGATAGGTTAACTTAAAACTTTCCCTTTAAATTTCCTTTTATTGCAACTCTTCAAAAGAATGTTTGTTCCAGTTCAGTAAATACTGTACTCATCAAAACTGCATGTAGTTAACGGAATGATCGGTGATAGCTGATCTTTAAACTTAAAAAAAGTCTCTGGGCTGATAGCAAACATGAAAGCTTTAGGCCAACAGAATTGTTTTGTAATGTTGTAAATAGTAAACAGAAGAACTTAGAATGAGTGTGTACCACATTCTTCCTCCCCCATACAGGCAAAATGTATGTAATTAAAAAACTGAACTACTTCGACTTTTGATTGTTTAAATATACACACTGAACTTCTGATAGATACAAAATAGTGATTATTCCTTTAACTAGAGGACAGTCCTAGAAAGTATACGGTAGAGAATCCTGAGATAGCAGGGACATTTTAAAAATCATGCTTCTTCAAATAGAGAAGAAAAAAATCTCTAATCCTTCAAGTGCTGTGCCAGCACAAGCCCTGAAATGGTCTGACAAGCCATTGTCTGAAATGTCTAGACCCCTGTCCTGAAGTCATTCACTCAGAAGTAATCCTGTTGGGTTCTAAATGCCTCTGTGCTGGCAGAGACCCATTGACTTAAATGGGACTTTACCTGATGCATGTGTATTTACAATTGCAGACATGAACTTCAATGAGACTACTTGTGAGTTACCAATTTTAGTATTGCAGACCTGTGTTGAGCATTACAGTCAACATAGGTGAAAGGATTGAAGAATTCAATCCAAGCAAAAGAAGAATT
>QEPC01008309.1:11477070-11642558 GCA_003113815.1 Sphenodon punctatus
AACCAAGCCAAGCACACGCACCTGAGACTTCGCATCCGCCTGAATGTTTGTTTGTCTTCTCCCCTGTCTCTCCCACTGTCCCCTCTCCTTGTCTCCCCCACCTTGTCTTTTAGATTGTAAGCCACAGGCAGGGACCGCGTCTATTCCTATGTTCTGTACAGTGCCAGGTACATGACGGGCGCTATATAAATGTTTATTATAATAATAATAATAATAATAATAATAAATAAACATAGTGAATGTTAGAATAAGGGGGACCGAAATGGCATTCTGCCAAAGGCCTCTAGGCAGTTCTACAAAGTTTTGCTGGAGACTTGTGTGGTGGCGGCAGTATCACACATTACTGCACAGAGTATCACAGTTAGGGTCCTCGGCCACTGAGTACTGGCAGCACTGTAGTCACAGAAGTATAAGTACAGAGGGAGGAGCACCTCGTAATGTCAAGGAATGTGCAGGAGAGACCAATTCAATAAGAGACTGTTATATTCAGTGCTCAAAGTTTGTTCTATGACCTAGTTACTTTTACGAAAAGAAGTACTTAGAATACTTTTGAATCACCTTTCCCCTAAAAAAAGATACTGAAATTTTGTCATTTTTTGAAATGCATTTAGTTACAATAGTCATCCTGAAAATACTCATGTACACAATCCCATTGAAACCGCACATTTTGTATGACTGGAACTTTAGAACACAATTTAAATAATTTTTAAATTATGTAGCCAAGAATAATATATACCTTTATTTCTTTTGTAGCCCTGCATCTCTAGTCATCTGTGCCAGTGAAAAGAGCTGTACTGCCAACTCAAGACTTCTTTTGGGTTTAAAGCCTCAGTTCATAGAATTATGAATCTTACATTTCATCTAGCTCCAAGGCAAACAGAGATTGTGACTGACAGTAGAGCACTTTGTGGATTGGGCTGCCTGTTTCTAGTCTGCATGGCTGCAGAGAAAAGCTTGGACAATAGGTGTTTTCAGACAAGCACTTTATCCATCCATTACCCACTGGTTAACCACTGATTGCTGTGGGTAACCAGTGGATAATGGGTGGGGAGGTGCTTGTCGGAAGGGCTTCCAAATCAGGCAGACAATTAAAAATGTGTAGGTAGTCCTGAGTTGTGATTTTTAATGTTTAGGCTTGGCAATGTCTGAAGGGAAGCAAAGTGGATGTGAGATCTTACCAAATCATGGAATTTATCTGTAGGAGCTGTACAAAAAGCAAACTGTAATAGTTCCGTTCTGTGTTTGAGGACTTCGGTTCAGCTGACTGTTCAAAATGTTTTCGGTATTTGTTGTGGAGTTCACAGTAGGAGGATTAAGAATTTTAAAAGTCTGGAGGTGGGTACTTGTTCTTTTTCCATTTATCTGAAACGCTAACTTATTTCACAATGCTCTCTGGAAAGTCTACAAAAAGTTATTAATGCTGCTAGGTCAACAAGCTGAGTTCTATTTCTTCCCTGAAGACTATCCAAAAGGTTCTATGATTTGTGCTTCTACAGAAATTAATCTAACCGCAACCATAGTTCTATCTTTAAAACACAGAGGATGCATAAAATTACATGAACAAACTGTTCAGCTCTGTACACATTTGTATATATATAATAACTTCTTCATTTTGGGGTATGGGTCTTGGGCCACTGAGACCTGGCAGCACTGTAGACACAGAAGTATAAGTACAGAGGGAGGAGCACCTCATAATGTCAAGGAATGTGCAAGAGACCAGTTCAATAAGAGACTGTTATATTCAGTACTCCCACTCTTGATGAATTTGTGTGATGGTTAATGCTGACTACAGGAGTTACACATGATGTGCATCAAAGGGAGCTACACTGTACATATCTCATATCCTGAAGGATGGAGCTGTTCTTCAGTTTTTACCCAAACAGACATGCCAGTGGCCCACCTAGGCCCAGGAGGGAGCCACTGGCACATCTGTTGTGGCACTGATGGATGTTGGCCCACTTCTGTCCCGGGGTGGATAGGCGGCTAGTCTGGGCTGTGTCCTTAGAAAAATGTTGAGGTCACAGCCTGGGCTAAGGGCAGTGCGGGCCAGTGTGGGATAGCACACCTGTGTGGTCCCTGCATACCCGCCCCAGGGGCTGCCATGGCTGCCCATCATTGGCCACCATGGCTGTCTGCCATGGTGGGGATTAGGAAGGGCGCTGGGAGCAGGGCACGGGTAGGGCCACAAGCGCCCACACATTTGTTGTGCTCCGCACCCTACCTGGGCCGTGCAGGTGGCAGGATGGATCTCTGGCTGCGGGCACATTAGTTCTGTGTCCTGGTCCGGGCCATGTAGGCTGCAGTTTCTTACCCTGGGACGGAGAGCCACAGTGCTGCCCACATGTCTGTTTTTACCCTTTTGTTACATTCAGGGAGCAAGCTTGCTGATCTTTTCAGAAGAAGCCAAATCCAAAGTAGCCAATGCAAGCTATTTTTAGAGATGGAGGAAGTGAAAAAGGTAATGTGAGGAACCTGCTGTGGAAGTAAAGGACAGTGTTAGTGAGGCATGTGGGCTCCATAGATTCTGGCTAATTAGGCTACAGATATAGGGGATTCCTCAGAATTTATACCCTAGATACCCAGGTTGGACACAGTCATTTTTCAGCT
Organism: Sphenodon punctatus; assembly: GCA_003113815.1. Lineage (NCBI taxonomy): Eukaryota > Metazoa > Chordata > Lepidosauria > Sphenodontia > Sphenodontidae > Sphenodon > Sphenodon punctatus. The sequence continues at coordinate 11,479,678 of QEPC01008309.1, forward strand.
ATTCCCATTTACCTTTCTATATACATTTTTTAAATTATTTACATATAGTTGCATAAACACATAAGGCAAAATAGACCCATAAGATAAAATAATCATACATGGCAAAATTCAATGTTCATTATGTAAAAAAAACTTGGAGTGTGTATTCAACTGCACATCCTCATTTTTTTCTATGCATTTCTATTAGACAATGTGATAGTTAAAACCTACTTAGCATTTGGTATATCTTTTTCTGCCATGAACAGGTAACATTTACATTGACAACTGCATCTTAAGAGCTCTTTACAAAGATCAGTAAATCATTACAGAAACTCTGTGAGATGAGCAAATCTTATTATATTCTTTATATAATGAGAAAAATGAATCATTCAGGTAACTTTCCTGAAGAAATGCAGTCAGTCAGCAGAGGAAGCGTTAAAATATGTGAGTTTCCGGTTTCCCATCTCTTTAGTTCAGTGAATTCCAGTCAACACTTCTTGAGACTTGTTTATTCCACTAATATGACAAACTTGAGTTTTTCTTCATTTTAAACGTGTACAGAAATCTGCATTTCTCCCACTTCCACTAATGTTCATTGGTTAATAATCAAGCTCCTTCATTTTGATGACAAACATATTTATGGCTGCTTAAGGACAGCCCATCACCACATTTTGTAATCTGTACTGTTCAAAACAAGGGAGAATGATAAACTAGCAGTGTACTTGCAAGTTTGTGGCCAAGGCCCCACAGCATGCTAGCTGTTATTTCCTGAAGCCTATGATAAGCATAATAAAAAAAACATTAATTATTGGGTGGGTTTTTTAAATAAATGGGGAAGCACAGTGCAGGAGGTAAGGCTACAGCAATACCATTTGGGTTGGCAGCCTAGTAGAGGGACACAATAACCAAGAGAAGGAGTCTCTCACTAGAGCCCTAACGATAAAGATCAGGGGGGAGGGCAGGTGGTTGGTGCAGGTTTTTTCATAACCTGGCGACTGTCTGCATCCTAAATTATAGTTGGTGTCTGAGTGTTTTTAGACGAGTGCCTCCCCAGGGCTGCATTGGTGCCCTATGCATCCCTGCAACATTGGTGATTGGTGGGTGGGGAGGTGCTTGTCTGAAAACACCCTGTGTTTAATGCACAGTGTATAATAAATACCATGTGGTAAAGGGGGAAAAGGGACTTTAGTATGTTGAAGGATAAAAGCTGGACTAGGCTAACAGGGTGGCTCCATTTAGCCTTGGAAGAACTGTCTGTTACAAGCTGTCTAGTCAGATGAAGTTTTGTATTGCAAGGGCACATGAAATAAGCATGGGAAATTAAGTAGGGTGAGACAAAGAATGTGGAGGAGGAGAGATCAGACTGGAATGTTAATTGAAATTATGCTTTATCTATAAACCTTTTTTTTTCTGTATTATTTATTTCCTGTCCATCACTCCTAGTTTCTTTCCTCCTCGTCCTCATCTGCTGTTTACCCGTCATTCTCATTTGTTCCACTGAGTGCATTAGTAGCCACACATATGAGGGAAATTGGCCAATATCCTGATTTCGGAAGTGCTGGCAGAACAAGAGCACTCTTTCTCTTTAAAAAGAACACCCTTTCTGAAGAGTTCAGGATGCTAGTGTTTTTAATAGAATTAACTATCACACAATGAGAACAGCAGTGCAGTATCAAGTAGTACCTAAACCAGAGTTTTGGGGCAAAGGACTCTTGCCTCTCTTTACTTAAATAGTGCAGGGGTGTGGGGGAAAAGGGGTTGCTTATAATAGCCTGAAAATAAAAATAAGAATGTGTCCCTAGATTCATAAGATTTCTTGAAGGAAAGGTACAATCTGAAATGTAGTCAGTGAATTTATTATTATTTATTTCTACTTATTTATTATTATTTATTTCTATAGCACAAGCAATGTACCTGCGCTGTACAATCAGTAGTTATAGACAGGTCCCTATCCCTCCTCTTACACATGAGAGAGCTAAATTATCATGAAACACGCAACCACAATTCTGGCATTTATTCTTTGTGTGTGTGTGTTTGATTTTGTAAACTAGGGGTGGGGAAACTTTTCCCTCCTGGGGGCCACTTTGGAAACTTGCACAAGCTCCAAGGGCCGCACAGAAGTTGGGGTGGGGGTGCTTAAGGGATGCACTCAAGGCAAGGAAGACCCAAATCACGAATCTGTGCCATGGAACTGTCCCCTATCCTTGTTTGCATGACCTCATCTCTGCTCCCTTCCTTTGAGCTCCCTTCCTTTCAGTAATTTAGAGGTAAGAACTGGATCCAAGGGCCAGATCCAGGAAGTGGAAAGGAACCACATAAAAACTTGCTGTGGTCCATATTTGGCCCCCGGGCCTGAGGTTCCCCATCCCTGTTGTAAACTTAAGAGTACCAACCTCCTTCATTAAAGTCACTGGAACTGGCCCATTGTATTCCTAAGATAGCTTTCATTTAGAAATTAAACCAGTGATTCTAAGGACAGTCAGGCAATGAAACAAACTACCTGAATAAGTTGTGGATTCTTCATCTTTAAAAGTCTTCAGAGGCTGGATGAGTTTGTCTGGGATGGCTTAGGTACGGCAGATCCTGCATCATATAGAATCTGGATTTTATGACCATAGGGGTCCCTTATAGATCTGCGATTCTACAGCCATGATGAGGAGTTCATGGAATGACAATGAGGGACAGATGGAATTACAATGTTCTCTGTGTGGAATAACAAGCAAGCGCACAAGACAGAGCAGATGAAATGATAATGAACAGGGAAGAATTAAAAGGAAGGTCAAAAGGGAACAGGTGAAACAGGGAGTGCAGAAAATGACACAAGGAGGCAATGAGTGAAATGACAAAGACCTTGGTGGAATATCATAGATGTAAGGACAGGAGAGTGTATGATATGTTATTCTATATAGTTTCCATTGCAGTTTATACTTGTTTTTCCTTGTTTGAATTTCCTCCTTTCTCTGTTAATCCCTACTGTCATCCCCTGAGGCCCAATTGTACCTAATAAGTTGGCTTTGTTTGAGGTGTAGTTCTTTTTTTACTTTTACAGCCCATTATAGCTTATTGTCATTCACATATCCACATTATTTCCATCAAAATGTGCATGTGCATGTATCAGGGTGCTTGAGTATTGGAGAGTGTATTTGGATTGCCTGCTCCATGTGTGATAGTGTTTGTGCACTATGCAGGATTGTATTAATTGTACTTGAGGGTGTGGGATCAGTGGGCATGGTTTCCATCTCTCTTTCTGTACTTGGAATTCCGGGAGATATGCTATTAATAAAATACTTTGAATATTATTAATCTAGGGTACTTTGGAGAGAATCTGAGCTAGGGGGAATCAATCTCCAAAATAATGGGTGGGGAGTCAAAGAACAAGGAGTAAAGAGAGGAGAAGCAATAGGCGAGTGGGAAAGGGGAGGAGAGGAAGCAAGAGGTATGAATGTGTGAGTGACACTGTGTGCACGGTGTGAGGAAGTGGAAACGGGCACGGTTCAACAAAGTTGAGAACCACTCATTTGGGGGGACCCACAGCAGTGTCTCCCCCCCCCAGATACATGGAAACCTGTGCGGTCGCCCCTGAATTGTATCCCGAGTACTGGAGAGTGACTGACTGCACCTGAATGAGCGGAGCGGACAGGATGGCAGCCTGGTGCGGCAGCCTGAGCAAACCACTTCTCCTCAGCGCGCCCCTCCCAGTCCCCTCCTGCCCGGGCAGAGCGCGCCCCCTCTGTTTGCCCAGCAGTTGGGCTAGGGAGGAGCGGGCGCACCAGCCACCAGGGGGAAGCAAAGCGCGGGCTGACGGGACTAGGCAGAAACTGGGCTCGTTTACGCCGGAGGCTTCTTACTGCTCATGGTCCCGCCCCTTCCACCAGCCGGGCCGCTGCGCCGCCTCCTTCTCCCGCCCCGCCCCAGGCAGTCTCGGAGGCGCTGCGCCTGCGTAGTTGGCAGCGAGGCGGTCGCTGCTCGGTGCCCGGCACTTGGAGCTGGCTCGAAGGGGAGACGACGGGTGTGGGGCGCGGCGGCGAGGGGGGCAGAGCGATGAGCTCGCGGAAAGGTACCGGTGGGGCAGGCGGGTTGGCCGGTCGCGGCGGAGGCCGAGCCTGGCTGCGGGCGGGTGTGTGAGTGAGTGAGTGAGTGAGTACGTACGCGGGGGGCTGAGTGAGGAAGCGCTGCGCACCCGCCGCTAACCTGTCCCCGTACCCCGCTCTCTTCCCCCAGTGCTGGCCCTGCAGGCCCGGAGGCGCCGCACTAAGCAGCCTGCAGCAGCCACGTCTGGTAAAAGAGACAAGCACCTGCCTCAGCACAAAAAGTGAGTACAGAGCCCGCCGGCACCAACTCCCTCCCCTGGGCAACCCCCTGGTACGTGTCTTCCCCCCCCCCACACACACACAACAGCCCCACGGCCGCCTGCCCCTCTCGTGCCCTTACCCAGCCCCATTGCTATATGGCCATCTGTCCCTCCTGTCTCTAGAGGCTAATCTACTCCTGTCTCCCCAGCGTATACTCACTCGTATGCACCTTGGCATGTCTGCTCCGGTTCTGTTGCCATAATTCCCTGTGACTGTACCCTGCCTGGCTCCTGTGCTTTTCCAGCCCCGCTGGCAACCTTGTGCTGGCACGTCTTCCATCTTACGTTGTGTGCCCCAGGCACCTGTCTCCCACTTCCACCCCACTGCTATGTACCCACCTGCCTTACGCTCCCTGTTATCTAGCCATACACCTGTTGCCACACATCTGTACTCCCAGATACAGGTCCAGCTAAAGATGGCTTGTTTGCCTGGGCAAAACACTGAGTGAGCACTCTCCTCCACCTGCACTGTGAGTCCCAGTCTAGGGGTTGCAAGGTTGGGGCAGGTCTCCTGCTGCTCCCCATCTGGGTTATAAGTTCTAGACTAGTACTTGTAGTGCATGTGCAGGAAGTTGGGTACTTTTCTCTGTTCCTCCTGAGATGGGAGCAGGTGGCCCAGAAGACTGGCTTAGCCTTTCAGAAGAGGAATGGAGGGGACTTTGCTTTCTCCCCTAGAAGGCAATTGATTTGGATCTGGTGTCCTCCCCTCAGTGTTCATGTATACAGATGCTCACACAAACTCTATACCCCTTGTGTACACACAACACCCTCTCTCTCTGTTACATGTACACCACTTTGTACATACACACCTTTTAATTCGGTTGGTATGCAGTCACTAGTATATGACCCCTCATGTATCCTTTGCCTTGCTATGGGGTTTTCCTGTATGGAGTGTACCTTTTCAGAGATGCATCCCTCGTGAATCTGCATTTCTTGGCATATACCCTCCTACTAGGGGTGCGCAGAAGGACTGCACATGTGCAAAATGACTGCTGTACCATTCTACACATGTACTGTGATTTTTTAAAAACATTTTTTTTAATAAAGCCACAGAAAACCAAAAACCATAGGGTTGTTTACAAAACTGCCCCCCCACCCCTGTTTTTTTTTGTAAACGAAGATAGTAGAGGTGTTTACCAAAAAACCCTTCTTTGGGGGTGGGTGGGTTTGTAAATGACCCTATAGTCTTTGTTTTTTTGTGGTGGTGTTAAAAAAAAAGTTTTAAAAAAATCACAGTGCGTGCGCAAAATGACTGCTGGACCATTCTGCGCATGCGGAGTCCTTTTCCAAAATGGCACTGGCAGCATTGGTGTCATTTTGGAAAAAGGTATGCGTGAGCAGAATGGCCTTGGTGGCCATTTTACACATGCAGTTTTAATTTTTTAATTTTTTTAAATCAAAAATGGATGAAAGCAGCCAACAACTATTTGCTTGTTCCTCCATTTTTGTAACATTCATTGCAAAAAAAAATGGGGCTCCATTCGTTTTTGTAACCAATAGAAAACGTTACAAATGCACATCTCTACTTCCTACGCAGTCCCATTCCAATAGGATGTATTCCTACCGCATGCTCGCTGGTAATATAATCTCTGATCTATAGTCTCCAATCCCACCTGGATACTTTCCCACTGTTTTTATTCCATTGGCTATACCATCTGCTTACATCCCCATTTGACTCTTCTTAGATATTCTCACATGTCACCAGCATGCACCGTCATCTGACTGAATTAAATACCTCCTGGCATAAGCTGCTTGAATTCTAATTATTTCTGGTATATGCCAACCCTCCCCTCCCCCACACCAATCCCACAGGGATAAATCCCTCCCTATTATATACTTTCTATCCTGCTGGAATACACTGCTCCAATTTTCTTCCCCCTCAGCCATATCTCACTAAGACCCACTTAGATATCTTCTTTGTTAACACAACCACATCCTGTGATAACCAGACCCATGCTTGCAGTTCCATCAAGGCTTATAGCCATCATGGGTTACCTCCTATCTTTCATATACAACCCATCCGAATGAGGTCTGCTCTACTGGAATACATTTTTTTGGGTTGCCTCCTGTCTTAACAGGGTAACTTCCAGAGTACCCACTAAGGTATCTACCCATGTATTTTCTCATACCCAACTAGGGTGCATCCCTTCGCACTCCTTTTAGGGAACCTTTGCTGCCCTCTTTGCTGGGTATTCTTAGCACTCATATGGGATTACTACGGTAGGCTCATTCCAGCCACTTCCATGGGACCACCCCCTAACCATTGTTTTTTTAAGTCCCACTGGTATTTCCAGAAAAAATCTCTGGGCACTTCCTATTGTCCCAAATGGATGGTCCTCCCATCCCGGTAGGCAACAACCCATTTTTTTCCAGGTGACCCTCCATTATCCCCATTGGTCCTAACTCAGTGTCTCTTTCCCATTCAATCCTCCCATCCCTATTAAGTTCTCGTCCAGGAGTGGGCAAAACTAATAAGCTCAAGAACCATATACCAACCGTTTCATATTGCAGAGAGACACAAGATGTATTACATTGATCATGGCTTCTTCCAAATCCACGCCCCCATCATAGCTGTGGCTGCCAGACACTCTGGTGGGTTTGAGCAACAATGCCACAGGGCATGCTCCCATGGCCCCCATGAGACTCCAGGTAAAAGGGCAGCTTGGCTTCTCTTGCTCTTAAGAACAGCACATGGGTGGGGCCCCAGGTAGCCACTTTTGGGCACCTGTTCTATCGCTCGCACCAGGAGACACATGCAGCTCATGAGCCATCATTCGCTCCCCTCTGCTCTAGACCTCCATCATGTACCCTTATATGCCTCTCAAGCCCAGTGGGTGTATGTCTCAAAGTTCTATCAGCCTTCCTATATGTGTTTTGATGCATTCTTTGTTTCCCCCCAGATTCTTCCATTTTATGGGAATCTTCTTTTGATACCTTATACTCACAAACTCCTGATATTGTCACTTTCCCATGGGGAAGGAACACTTCATATCCCTATAGAAGCCCTCTTCTCTTAAATAGCCTTGACTCATCCTTGCATCATGTTATAACCACCTTTCTTCACGCCTATTCTAGTCTCACCTTAGTCAGAAACTCACTGGGTGACTGTTGTATGTAAAGCGCTCTAATTGCCATGGCGGGGGGCGGGCGGGCGCTATATAAAAATAAAGATTATTATTACAATATCCTTGCCCCTCTATACAGCTTCTTGCTCTAGTAGTACTTTTGCTCTCAGATAATATGCCTAGGCTTGCCTTAACCCCATCTTTAGGAGTGTTCTGCCCCTGCCCTCCAAGGGACAACCCTCACACAATTTCTGTTGGATTTGTCTTCTCTTACTCACAGCGTTGGGTCTATTGTTGTTAACCCTACCACTCTTCCCCAGGTTGTCTCATTTATCGTTAGGATACTGGGGGCTTCCTCTTCCCAGACTTCTACTCTTGCCATGGGCAGTCCCTCCCTGGAACATTATGTTCGATCTCTTGGGATTGTCTCCCCTTTGCTGATTTGGTTACAGTCCATGACATTTATTGACAGGATAAAATTGGATATTACCTCATATTCTCTACTCGGTTTGTGGCTCACAACATTCTAGGATCCTGTTCAGTTTTCAGATTAAGTGATCCCCCTGGTGAAAAAAGCAATCTCCTGCTGTTCTTCCCATCCCCAGATGATGGGGGTTGGGAATGGAATTGATTGTGGTATGTGTTTGTTGGTGGGATAGATAATGGGGTATGTTCCACAAGCAATACTAGTGGTAAAGGTGGTTTCTCTTCTGAATTTCTGCAGAAAATTGTAAATAAATTGAATTTCACTTGTTTTCGTGCAAACAAGTTATTTCTGAAACAGCAGATGTTTGAGACTTGGTGTGGCCGCTTCTGCCTTTTGATAGCGGCTATATATTGTGCTGCTTTTGTGTTTGTTACCAGTGGTTGGTGAAAAAAGGTTCCTTTTTAAGGTTTCTGCTTACAGCTGTATGCAGTGCTTAAGTAAACAAAGTTTTGTGGTGTACTGACCGGCACTGGTGTTGGTTGCAACACTTCCAAAAATCTTTGTTCAAGTAAGGAGGACTAATTTGTTACTGTCTTACACAAACTTACGCTTTTATTTGTAACTTTAAAAGTACACATTTCCTAAACTATTTGACATAGTATAGAAACTTAGAGCACAAAACTTAGTTAACATACTTTTTTTTACATGAATTTAGACTAAAACTGTTTACACTTGTTGAGACCAAAATATCCACTAGATGGATACACTGACAGCTGCAAAAACTACAGTAATTGGTACACTTCTGGTGACATTAAGTGGGTTTTACTTGAATTGGCTCATTGAAAGTGGCGTGGTGCTAAAATATTTTACAAAGCGCAAAACAGATTGGACAAATTGGGTGCTGTTTAGTGTTGATATCCAGGCGTTGATGACGCAGTCAGTTGCTGGCCACTAGCCACATTGAATTGGCATTTCCGGATGCAGTGCCACAATCTATTCAGCTGCCATGGGAAGCAGTGGCTTTGCTGTAGCAGAGAAAACAGCTTTTTTTTAATCCTGTTTTTTCTCATTCTATTTTGAGTTAACATTTTAAAGGAAAATAAACTTGACAACCAGCTGTTTTAAGCATTCTTGGGCCCAGAATTTAGTTAAAAGTAGTATTAGGCTCCAGGAAATAAGTAAAAAATTTGTCTTATTGGAATTTTAGCATTCCCTTACCTAGCTTGCAATTTAAAAACACTGCAGCATTGTGCTATGAGAACGAACTGTGAATGAGATACAGAAAACGGGAGTGAGCGAAATGCATTGTGAGCAGTTTAAATTGTGAAAAGGTAACTAGATGTTAAGCATTTGAGTTTTAATAAAGGAGGCAAAGGCTAAAATTTTGCTTATGTAATTTGAAATGCAATGCTATCCTCAAACTGTAGTTTTAATTAGGAGGGACCTTGCTACATTCTTACACTTGGCCTTGTTTTCCTCAGGAGCATCAATTGTTCACTGGTAACCATGCTGGCCAATTTTATTTATTATATTGTAATTGTCCACAGATAGTTTAAATCATGTTTAATGCAGTGACACAAAGCAAAGACTGCCCTTTACTTTGAAAAGGTATTTTAGTCTGTTGTGATCTCCGTTAGGAAAAGTTATGAAAGCAGCCTTTATCTGCCCACTGCAAACTCCTGCTGCTGCAACCCAGTGACTCTGGTATTTGTGGTGTGAGTTTGGGGAGGGGAAAAAGGAGGAAGAAAGCAGAAGGTAAGCTGCATATTCTGAAGAGAAGACAGAACTATGTCTTGAATTGTGATTAAGTCCATAAAATCAATTAAAAGTGGTGGTGGTGTGCTGCTGTTGCTGACATGGCTGAAAAAGCATTATGGGTTTACTCTCAAGTTCATGCAAAGCAACGGATCCTTAGAATAAGGAATAAGTTTTTGATTTGGACATGTACAGATTGAATTCCTTAGCTAGTCAAAGGGCTGACCAGAGTTGTTGCTAAATCTCCTACCCCCCCCCCCCCCCCCCCGGTGTGAAAAATTTCAGTTAAAGTGCAGGTATACTTTGAAAAGCAACTTTGTAACATGCTCAGCTGACTTGCACACTGTCAGAGGTGTGTGTACCTGTGGGGCAAAATATTTATCAGCATCATGAAGTACCTGTTACCAACTTAAAATAGGATAAACTTAATTTCAAATAAGTGCGCACACAGATTTGTACCATGTTTTGGCCTATACTTGGTTGTTTTTTTTTGTTTTAAACTAATTCATCTAAGCAGAACTTTGTTTAGCTGTAATTTGAATATTTCTTTGTATGTGTACTTTTTTGGGGGTGCAGGAGGGAAGGAGAAGAACGATGCTGAGAGAACGATTGAATGTATTTTATCTACAAGGGATGTGAAACATGATCATGTACTGTAACCACTAGCCTCTGATAAGTTTCTTCTTGGAATACTTGTCTCATGTCCATGTTTTCAGTGTAATAAATATTAAATACACATATACAAGAACTAAGTTTTGAGAAGTCCATCCAATATAAACTAAGCACTGCATTAAAAATTCAGTCTGTCGCTATGCATGTGCTCAATTTCGACAACTTTCTATGTACCACACTAACATCCCAGGACTGGAACTACTAGCTTTGGGTTTCTGAAACAGAATTTTCCGCAGAGGGTTCATTTCATATAAGATGCTGTTGCATCACATTTTGGAACTAAATACACGGTGGTAGGTATAAAGGCAGTAATCTGTGAATTCTTTGAAGCCAGAATTGGCAAATACTCCAATTCTTCTGTGCTGGCACACAGTGCCTAAAGGGCTTGATTCTAAATCTGTGTGTGCATGCAATGCACTGTGTGTGTTGCATGCAATGTATGTGTGGGTTTAGGATCAGGCTGTAAATCAGTAAAGAAATGTTCTATGCAGAAATGTATCTAATAAAAAAAACAAAAAATCTAGATTGAGCATTTTTAACAGCCTTCACTAGCTGTAGTTCAGTGTAGTCGACCTAAAAACGATGACCTCATGGAAGTGCATTTTGTATCCATGTTTCCATGCAGTTGGGGTAGAGAGGTGAATCTAACCTGAAAGAAGGTAAGGTGGCATTGTCCTGCTATATCATCCTTTGTGTTCTCTGCTTTACTCTTCTGTGTTTCTGGAAAGTAAGTGAAATTGTATAAACTGCGTGGACAAGGATTGCCCATGGAGAGTTCTGGATTTTGAAAATAGATACTACTACCAACTATAGTGTTCTCTCTCCTCTCCAGCACTGGAGGGCATTCAGATTGGTAGGTATCCTGGAAAGAAGTTTAGGTTTTCCTTTAGTGGGTTCTAATTAAACAACCAAGGATAAGGGGAACCTACTAATGCAGAACTTTAATCCACTGAATATTCACGATTTTGAAGCTATGGGTATAATTTGAGGCTTCTTTGATTTGAAAAGTTGACCAGTCCAAGTGAGATCTTCACTTCATGACTCAATGGCCTAATGCAGCCACGTTCCAGTTAGCTGTCACAATATGTTTTTCTATATCATGTGAATAAAGTTTGGGTTTTGGAGGATGCATACCAGGAGGTGAGCAGAAATCTGAAAAGCTTATGTAGGCTAGTCTGACAGTGTGAGCACATTGTTCTCAACACACAAACCCTTCCTATTCCCAACCTGACACAACAGTGGTGTGTGTGTGTGTTGTCTTCTGGACATTAGCAGGTCACTCTTCAGCAGGGCATGTGTGTTCATAGATAAGGTTCATTCTAGGTTCCAAAATATATTCTTGCTGATATTCTGAAATGGTAGTAAAACTGTTACCTACAGAAGTGCATAAGTAAGACCAGGCTGCCTAGCTAAGTTAAAAGTTTAACTAAAGTGCATGAACAGTGTTGGTATGTTCGTTGCATTAAATGGGAGGAGATACCCAAGATAACATTTAAGCTAGCAATTATCCCCATCCCCTCTTACAGTGGCAACTTGCAACTCCCCCTCCCCACCCCAAAGAACAGCAAGCAGAATGAGCCCCTGAGTCACTATCACAGAGTTGTAAATAACAGTCCTGACACAGAGGGTGTTGCCTGGGCTGAGAGGGCTTGGGAGTAACTTGTGGAAGAGGCAGGAGCCAGGGGGATGGCTCTGCCTCTAAACAGCCAGGAAGACTCCTTAGAGCTGCAGCGTGTAGGCGATTGAGCTGGCAGTCTAGAAAGGAGACCCCCTTCAGAGCTGTGGAGGAGACAGAGCCTACTCCTAGCTCTTGACTCCTCACGACTCAGCTCAGAGGGACCTGCCTGAGCAGAAGAGTTTGGGGAGCTGCAGGAAGGCCTGTGCCTGACCCGCAGAGACTGTGAATGTATGTATAACGGTATGAAATAAAGGAGATGAAGGACATTGAAGCTAATTCCCTAAAGAGACAGTGATTTGTGGGGCCTGGGTCTGTTAGGATTAAACCTGGGCAAACCGTGCTCTGGTACACTTGCCTTAATGATAGGGCATGATATATCTGTAGAGCTGTTGCATTTGGAAACGAAGAACCCTCTTTCTGCCCAGACTTAAAGCTGCATAAATTTACATAAACACATGCAAATTATTAAACTTATCCTTCAATATGCAAAGGGTGCATATATCTGTCCTTCAGTATGCAAAGGGTGGCTATGTAAGTGTTGGAACTTGGGGCTTATGAACAACTGAAGAGCCTTCCTTCCTTTGGTCTGAGTTTGTTTTCTGGAGCTACTGTGTCTATGGGAAGTGAGATTTCCCAGTGTCAGACAGTGAGCTAATTTTATGTGCGAACTGCTTAAGGAAAATGACTTTTCTTTTCAGGCTAAAAGCAGGGTCACAGTCATGCTGCAAAAACTCTCTGGCTTCCATAAGGGTCTCCTTCAGCGGCAGGCAGGTGCCAAAGGCTTCTGGCCATTTGCTGGCTGGCTGTGGCTGTAGCTGGGTGAGAGGCTAGGGTGGCATTCAGACGTTCAGTTTGTGTCCGAATTTTACAAAATTCGAATGTATCTTGCATGTCCGAAGTCCCTAATTCAAAATATTGTTGTCAATATCGCACCTAAGTAATCCACAGTTCAAAGCTAGTTAAACCTACCTTTATGCTGTCCGATTGAAATAAATCCGCTCTTTACAGCAGTGTGAAAGTGACATTGTATTTGGTATTAACTGGTGCAAAATATTTCCTGCATGCAAAGGCAACTTTGCTTTCAAGTGTGCTGTTTTACTCCTGGCCCTACGGGATGTAGCAGCAGCAGCACAGCGGGACATGGATCCGATGGGACTGGGAGATAATGCTGTTTGTTTACAAACAACTTCTCCCCATGTGCGTGATCACATGGGGAGGAGTTTGTAAACAAACAGCGTTGATTGGGTGTCCCTGCTGCAGGTGAAGAATGGGGTCTAGAGCCAGGAAGGGGAGCTAGAAGAACTTATTGGGGGAGAAGCTGGCTGTAGCCTGCTGCCCAGCCATGCTGTAATTTCCTGTAATTGAACCGCACTGAACAGGTGGGTAAGCGCGCGCTCCAATAAGGGCTGAATGCCTTATTTAGCTGTGGGAAACAACGATATTGCACTCATGTGAATGCGACTGGCATTGTTAACAGTGAACTAGAGAAAAACAAATTTTTTAAAATCCAGATAATTACTGCACACGTGAATGAGCCCTAGGTTTTGGATGGGCTACTTTGTGTTTTTAAAATGGAGTGTTTGTTTAAATGGGAGATATGGAGTAAGTGGTTTAGGACAGAAAGAAGGGTGAGCATGTGGGATTTGGGGAGGGTTTTGAAGGAGCGTATAGTTTATTTATATTGTGGGTTGTTGATTGATTGGGTGTTAACTGAGTTAATGAGAAATTGTAGATGGGAGTAGGGGCTGCGGTGGGAATTTCTAATTCTAAGGGATTTTACTTGAGGGTTACTTTGTTTTGGGGGATTTTTAATGTAGTATACAGCACCCTGAGGCAGTATAGAAATCTTTAATAATAATAATTAATAAAATGTTAACATGATGCAACACTGTTTACAAAGTGTGGTATGAAGTTTTAGTTTGCAGCTTTCCTTGGTGTTGGCAGGCAACATGTTAAACTATGTTCCACTGAAAATACATTTGGTAGGTTTTCCTTCTGTTTTGTACCTGTTTCTTTTCAGTAAACAAATCAGCAGGGTTTTGACTTGGTATGGAAGTTCTGGATACCAGAACTCGATTACTGTCATGTTCCATGTTGCTTCTGAGATAATCCCATTTTAAGAGTGGCTGTAAAAAGCAAACAAAAGGAAATCACTAACACTTGAGAAATAAAATTGTGTAGTTGTAGCATGATTGTTGCACAGGTTTTTTTTCTCATTTGAAAATTATTAGCAAAACCACCAATTTAGATATCTAGTGCATCCTTCCCATAACACTCTGTGTTTATAATCAGTGACCCTTGTTTACTGCAATTTTCCTATTGGCAGCAATGGGCAAAATGCATTGAACACAGGTTCCTGATTATAATGGACCTCTGGCCACAATGAACCTGACGGCTCCCTTCTTTGTTACTGTATGTGTGCACCTTTCACAATATTAAACTCTTCACTATAATGTACAGAAGGCAGCTTATAACAAGGATATACTGTAAATTACAGGAGGCTGCACTTTTCTTTGTTCTCGAGAATAGGAAAATAACATTGGCATTTAACTACAGAGTGTCTCCCTACCATTCTACAAAATAGCAAGCTGTTGGCAAACTCTGCATTGACTATAGCTCAAGGCTGCGGAAGGTCTTGTTTTAATTTGTTTTTTGTCTTGGTCATAGTTGACACTGATAAAAATCAGAACTTTATATTTAAACCCTCATTTTAAATTATAACGTTGGAATCAATACACTAGATCAGGGGCGGGGAACATTGGGCCCAGGGGCCAAATGTGGCCCTTGGCAAGTTTTTATGTGGCCCCTTTCCTTTTCCTGGATCAGGCCCTTGGATCCAATTCTTACTTCCAGTCAATGAAAAACTGAGCTCAAGGGAAGGGAGCAGAGATGAGGTCATGCAAACAAGGAGAGGGGACAGATCCATGATTTGGGCCCTCCTTTCCTTGAGTGCATCCCTTTTACACATAAAAAGATATATTTTGATAACATTGTGGTGGTTACTCCATCATTTGTAGCCTTTGCCCCTCTCCTTCCATGCCATCCCTTAAGCACCCCTGCCCCAACTTCTGTGTGGCCCTTGGAACTTGTGCAAGCTTTCAGAATGGCCCCCAGGAGGGAAAAGGTTCCCCACCCCTGCGCTAGAGTCCGTATAACCTAACGGGTAAGAACTTGGGTGTGTACCTGGGAGACCTGGGTTCAAATCCTGTCTTAGCCATGAGCTCACTGGGTGGCTTTGGGCAAGTTACTAGCTCTGTTTCAGTTCTTGTCTATAAAATGGAATAATAATGACCTTTATCACATGGTTGTTAAGCACTTTGAATGCTGAAAGAGCTATATAGATGATAATCACTTGTAAACTAGCAAATACAAGCCTTTACAAATGTATCATGTTTACAGTCTACACTATTATAGTGTGCAAAAGTTACCTTAGAAGTATATGTATCTAAGCAACACTAACTTAGTTGCTTCCACAGGAGGGTGGTTCTGTACTCTTATTCTTGCATGATTTTATTCTGTTATTTTTGTATTTGTTTGTGTATATGCCATGACCTATGGTCGAGCATTCCAATAAATTCATTAATTCATTCAAAAAAAACAACACCACAGAAAAACAACTGTCTCAGACTGTCTTTTTCAAATCCAGAAGGCCGTCTGCCACTGATTTTTCTCTTTGTTTTTCTCTGACAGTTTTGCTTGTGTTTGGATTACCAAAGTACAAGATCAAATATATGGGGCTTTCTATCCCTTATTTAATATTGCAGGGATGTGCAAGGGACAAAGTGGAAGTTTTACAGTGACTTTTATTTATTTATTTTATTATTATTATTAGCATTTATATAGTGCCAGCGATGTACCTGGAGCATACAAAGATTAAGATAGACATGGTCCCTGCTCAAGAGCTTACAATCTAAAGACAGGGGGAGGGGAGACAGGGAAGGGGTAAACAGAGAGAGAGACAACTGATGTGACATGAATGAGGATGCGAAAGCTCAGGTACACGTTCTTGGCTTGGTTACAGTAAATTGGGAGTTTGCAGATAACAGGTGCTTAGTAGGAGTTCGGAAGGGCGGAGCGGAAGAGGCATTCATGAGGATGTGAGAGCTCAGGTACATGTTCTTGGCTTGGTTACAGTAAATTGGGAGTTTGCAGATAACAGGTGCTTAGTAGGAGTTCGGAAGGGCGGAGCGGAAGAGGTGGGTTTTGAGGAGGGACTTGACGGCGTGGAGGATGGGGGCAAGGCAGACAAGGGCAGGGAGGAGTTCCAGACGCTGAATACCAGAATAAGATATCAATGATACGAGAGGCAAGATCTCTCGCTGGTTATTTACCTGTAATGCCCCTGGGGAAGTTCAGTGCAAAGTATCTGGTCAGTCTCCTTTCTCTCTTACAGAGCGATATGTTCCTCAGGGCGAGGCTGAATATCTTTCCATCTGCCCTGTTAGAGGGCTGATACAAGGGTGCCCTATTCCATCTAAGAGTCTGCCTTTGTGGGTCAGGTGAGTTGGAAACAGTGGCTCGCATTTTACTGTACTGTAGATTATATGCTGATGCTAGAGAGAGGTTACTTTCTCCTTTAATAAAATCCTTATCAGAAAGTTCACAGGAAGTTTGTCTCCCTTTTGCTGGCCGATAGTACCCCAGCCATAACTTTTGCTGTTGCAAAATTCTTGGCATATGCTTATAGAACTAGAATACAGTATCTTAAGGATTGGGGATTGAAATAGGCCAATTTATTTAAATGTTCTTTAGTTATTAATTGATTTTAATTTATGTATTCCACAGGATGATTGTTTCTTTTGTACTCTTATTCTTGCATGATTTTATTTGTGTGTGTGTGTGTGTGTGTGTATGCCATGATCTATGGTCGAGCATTCCAATAAATTCATTCAGCTTAGTTGCTTAGAGGCGGTGGCGCGGCCCCTGCTTAAAAAAACATCACTCAATGTTGACTCCCCTGCTAGCTATTGGCCAGTCTCTAACCTTCCTTTTTTAGGGAAGGTTATTGAACGGGTGGTGGCTCAGCAGCTGCAGGAACATCTGGACTGCACTAGTTTTCTTGATCCCTCGCATTCTGACTCTCGTTCAGGTTATGGCACGGAGATTGCATAAGTGACTTTGGTTGACGACCTTTGCCGGGAACTGGATCAGGATCATTCGACCCTGCTAATCCTATTAGATCTATCAAGCTGCATTTGATACCATTGAGCATGAGAGGTGACTCACCTGCGGGACTATGCCTGGGTGGAACTGTTCTTGAATGGTTCTGCTCTTTCCTGGCTGGGAGAATTCAGTGGGGGGGTGGTTGTTGATCTTCTCCCTGGGACCTTGCATGTGGAGTTACGCAAGGCTCTGTTCTGTCCCCTCCCTTCAGCGTGTATATGCAGCTGCTCTGCAGGGTTGTGAGACAGTATGGGGTGCGGTGTCATCAGTACGCTGATGACACCCAGCTCTACCTGTCTTTTTCATCCGACCCAGACCTGGCAGTCAGTGCTTACCTGATGTTTGGCGGCTGTGGGGGACTGGATGAGGGCAAGCCGTCAGAAACTAAATCCTGACAAGATGGAGGTGATGTTGGTGGGGAGGGCTGTGGGTGTGATGTCCCCCATCATCAATGGGGTTCATCCCCCACTGGTCTCTCAGGTCCAGAGTCTGTCGGTACTTCTCGATCCACAGCTTTGCCTGGATCTCCAGGTTGAGACTGTGGCGAGGAGTGCTTTCCACCAATTGCATCTGGTGCGACGGCTTTGGCTGTATGTCTTTGACTCCAACCTGGCCACTGTCATCCATGCCTTCATCACCTCAAGATTAAACTATTGTAATGCGCTCTACGTGGGGCTACCTTTTGGTGACTGTCCGGAGACTGCAGCTGGTGGAGAATGCGGCAGCCCGTCTCCTTACGGGAATGGGTCGCTGTGAGCACATTACACCAGTGCTCCGAGCTCTGCACTGGCTGCCGATAGTCTTCCAAGCCCAATTCAAAGTGTTGGTGCTTACCTGTAAAGCCATATACGGTCTGGGCCTCTCCTGTCTGCATGACCGCCTAACTCTCCGTGCCCTGGATTGACCCTTGCAGTCCGCAGGGGGCTCCGTTGGTGTCCCCCGGGTGGCGCAGGGGGCTACAATGGAAAGGGCGTTCTCGGTGGTGGTGCCCAGGCTGTGGAACTCCCTTCTGGTTGAGGCCTGGGTGGCCGCAGACCTTGCCTCATTTCGGCGACAGTGCAAGACCTGGCTGTCCCGCCAAGTCTTTGGTGAGGAAGGGGGTGAGGGTGGGTGGGGAGGATGGGTTTTTATTTCTTCTGTCTCCAGTGTTTTAATGCTCATTATGTGGTGTTTCTAGCTTTGATGTTTTAGTTTGTTTTAATTGTGAGCTGCCCAGAGCTGCCTGTGGCAGGATGGGTGGGATAATACTTTTAAAAAATAAATAAATATATTATCCTCTAGGTGCTTACAATCGATTACTTTCTTATTTGCTCTAATATCTTCCCAGATACTGAAGTCAGACTAACCAGTTTATATATCCCTGGGTCTGTCTGTCTTTAAAAAGAAAAAGATAGATGCAGTGCTTACTTTTCGCCAATCCTCTTGGGACCTCACTAGCTCTCCATGAGTTGTTCTGAAATATAATAGCTGGTGGTTCCAAGATTTCTTCGACTACCTCTATCAGGATTCTTGGATGCATATCATTTGGCCCTGCTGACTTCAAACTGACTTTTTTTTTTTCTTTTCAATGTGCTCCTTGTTTATCCTGGCCTGTGTCCCCTTTCCATTGATGATTATAACAGTTTTGCTAGTTACCTCATAAAGCTTAACTTTTCTGAAAAGACTGAAGCAAAGTACAGTACAGTGAAACCTCATTATAATGCACACCATTGTAGCCTGAATTCAATTATAATCACTTGAGGCACAACTCCCAAATTGCAAACACAAAAGGTGGATTCCATCCATTCATCCATCCATCCATATAGAGTCCTTTGATAGCAGACAGACACCATAGCAATTTGTGATAAGATTCCTTCCATGGGAAAAGATTGATCAAACTTGCATTCTCTCGTAAATCATGGTTTTCTAAGGGCTACCTGGTGAGGAAGGCCAGGTCGTAGGTCCAGGAAGTTTCCAACCTAAGAAAAACATGTGTAAGCCAGAGGGTGAGGAGCCCTAAAAGAGCTGTGCACACAGAGTTCTGCCGTCCTAGGTATCCTAGAGAAAAGATTCCTCTGGAAATAAAGACCAACAAGAAGCCTATTCCAGTTCCAATTCCAGTTTAATTTATACCCCGCCTCTTTCCCATAGGACTCGAGGCGGCTTACAAAATATACATATACATATGTTTATCCACGCAGCTGTCTCTTATACACATCTAGATGTGTATAAGAGACAGCCCTTAAACTTAGCCAATATCCCGTTCTATAACCTCTCCCACGAAAACAGGGTAGGTCCCAGACAATGAGGTCCTAGTCTAAGACAATGAGGGCATTTTTGGTGGCCACACCAAGGCTGTGGAACTCCCTCCCAATGGAGGTCCGCCTGGCCCTGAACCTTCTTTCTGCAGACAGTGTTAAGACCTTGCTGTTCTGCTGGGCTTTTGGCGAGGGAGAGGAGTGATGGGTGGGAGGTTGGGAAGGGGAAAGGAATTTTTAAAATGTTATTATTTACCTTTATGTTTTTAATATGTTGTAAGCCGCTCTAAGCTGTAGTAGCAGGAGGAGGCGGCCTATAAATTTAAATAAATAAATAAATAAAACTACCTCCTTCCAGTCTTGAGACAGAAATCCAAGTGGCTTACTTCTGGTCCTGCTGTGTCTTTATCTTGCCATTTCAGATGTTGATCTGGCCTCTCAAACTTCTAGCAGCTGGAGCACCACCTGTTTTGAGCTTTCTGAGCTTGTGATCTGAAGAGGCAGCTCTGGCCTTTATATAGGGAGACTGGTAAGTCTATGAAACTGAGTTGCTGCCAGTCCTCAGTCTTGGGATTGCATATACCTAACAGCCAATATTTGTCTGGGATAGGTGCTGGCTAGGTGATGGGGTATCCATATCTTGATAAAATGGGCTTTCTCCCCCTTCCATCCTAAAACATACAATCCCTATGTTACCTACAAGGCCAAGTTACTGAGGGAGGCACTTGCCAATAGAGAGGAATGGAACTGTGATAACCCCAAATAAAGACTGACTTTGAGGAAGATCTTGTATAGACCTTTTTGTGTTCATGTGGTGAATGTGTCTTTGAGGAACACAGCACATGCAATAAGAGAGTGCATTTTGGGGAAGTGCTTTGTGGGACTTGATTGTGGTACAGATCCTGCAGGGATTCACCCCCAGTAGGTCCAACTCCATTGTATAGTCAAAGCAAACAAAATGTGTGCTTAAAAAAAACAAAAAAATCCCCCCACAACAATACTGAGGGTTTATAGTTCCATAAAATTCAGTGGTATGCCCTTGCCAGGAAAAATGCTTCAGTCTACACACCTCATCACAATTGTTTTTGAAAGAATGAGTAGTAAAGAGACTGAAAATAATTATTAGAAGCATTGAGAAACTTCCATAGGAGGAAATCCTGAAAAGAACAAAGGCTGTATAATTTAGAGATGTGGTACAATGGTAGTACACAAAATAAAGAATGGTATACAGACAAAGAACACTGCTTACCCTATTTATTTCTCAGTGTAAGAGCAAGATGATGTTTTATGATTCTAATGCACATTCAACACTAAAACTAACAATAAAAAAGCTATTGAACTAGGGTACTCTGTTGCAAAAAATTGTTGACTTCAAGAGCTTACAAGGATTCAGCAGTTGTACTGAAAATGATACATTTTATAGCCTTCAGTCTAATTATTTGGACACAGGGAGCGATCTCCCTCACGTCCACTAGGAGGCAGCACAGACTTTCAACTGGGCATGCGCAGGGAGATCGTGCCCTCGCTTTCCCAGTTGAAAGTCTGCCTCCGATCCTATAGCACGTGCAGCAGGGGTGCTCCGCACCCAGTCAGACTTTTTTCTTCTTTTTTCTTTTACTTTGCTCTGTTGAGAAAGGGGGCTTCCAGCTCTTCAGCGGCAGCGAATCCAGCTGCTTTTCCATTCCCCGGCGCTGGCTCCCGAGTGAGCCACTCCCGAGTGGCTCCATCCGGCTGTGAGGCGTTGGACCCACTGGGTACGAGCCTCCTTAGCGGAAGCCCAGACATGGCGGAAATCGCCAAAACACGCAGGGCAGCCACCCTCCGGAATGTGGTTCGCTGGCAAGGCCACACTTCGCCTGAGCGCGAAAGTGAAACCGTGCCACAGCTTCCTGCCCAGAACGCGGCCCCCAGGGATTTGGATCTCAGGCCGGGACGGAGAACGAGCAGGAGCTGCAGGATGAGTAGGAGGCAGTCACCGCTACCTCCTTGCAAGTACGGGGGCCCCCCGCAGATCCCTTCCAGCAACTCCAGCTGGACCCTTTAAGGTCCATGTTGGGCGCCTTAGCCCATATAGAGGGAAACCAGAAGAGGACCTGAAATTACAAACGGCCCCCCTACCCCCAAAGCATTTAAGGGTTCCTCCCGGGCGGCTGGGAAGGGCAAAGATAAAAGTACCCGCAGGCCCCCTCACATGCATTCCCTCAGGGAATTGCTCGACTCCTCGGAGGACGAATGCCAGGAATCCCTTATGGAGGAGGGGGAACTATTGGACTCGGGGTCAGACTCTGGTGCCACCCCTCGACCCCCCCTCTAAGCGACGCAAGAAGGCCACACATGCCAAAGCCCCACAACGCATGACCTCTTCATCCTCCAGCACTTCAAATTCTAACTCGGGGGACTCCTTCTCTGGGGACACCGATACCCCTGAATGGGAAACCATCCTCTCTAGCAGACCCAAGGAGATGGGCAGAGAACTTCCCTCAGAACAGGGCCCTAAGCTCCTAAAGAGAGCACAGAGGGTGTTGAACATCACTCCTAGCACCTCAAAGAAAGGGGACTCTGACTTGACCTCATACAACGAGGTTTCAGACAGGGATTATCTCCCCAAAATCCATGGCAGGTCCAAAGGGGTGATCCTGGACAGGTCCTTTGAAAAGATAATTAGTGCCCAATGGAAGCAGCCCACTAAGTTCTCTAACTATCTAAAGTTCCGCAATCCATCTACAACTTCACTAAGCAGAGCAACCCTATTTTCGATCCCCACAAGGTAGATGCGGCAGCTTCTTCTCTGGCCCGCCAGTCTGTATTCCCTCAGAAGGGAACCTACTCCCTAGGGACTCCACGGATAAGGGAATAGATATAGGGCTTCGCAAAAGCTACGAGGCTCTGTCAAACACACTACAAATGGCTATGGCTGCCTCGTACACCTCCAGAGCCATAATGAAATGTTCAAGTTAGCTAAGGACCCAAAAAATCTGCCCCCCTGTCCCGCAAACTGGCTGCTAATGTCACCTTGGCCCACGCATTCTTAATGGATGCTTCTATGGACATCGTCACCTGGGCCGCCAGAGGCATGACAGCAAACGTGGCAGCCAGGCCGCGTTCCTGGCACGCAGACTCTCATGCCAAGAACCTCCTCGTAAACAGCAGGTTCAGAGGCCGTAAGCTGTTCGGCCCCGCCTTGGACAGGGCACTAACTGAGGCCTCTAATAAAGACAAGAAGCACTCTCTCAATCAGGTGCAGACATTCAAAAGTTTTTTTCACCCATTCCAGCTCCCCCAGCAGGGATTTCAAAGGAACGTACCCCATTACAACACCTGGAACACCCAGCCTCGTGGCAGAGGACACAGAGGATGTGGAACCAAGACCAACAGGCTTACACGCCACTCTAACGACACCAGACGGAACGGGTCGCTGTCATGCAAGCAGGACTCTTGACTGCTCCGCCCCCTCTTCCCCCATCTCCGCCCCTCTCGGAGGAAGGCTCCTACACTTCGCCCATCGGTGGTACCAGCCACACTGGACCGCTGGGTAAGACAAACCGTTTCATGGGGGTACGCCATCGAACTAAAGCGCAGGCCAAGGGTATTCTTTCGCGTATCCCCGCTCTCTCACATCACCGCCAAATGCTCAGCTACGCGTCACGAAAACAGACTACATTGCATGGGAACCATAGAAAGAGTGCCATGGCACAGAAAGGGACTCTATTTAATTCTCTTCTTAGTACAGAAAAACGGGGAATGGAGAGCAGTTCTAGACCTCAAGCGTCTCAACAAATCCATCCGCTTGCAGAGATTCAAAAAGGAAACCCTGGACTACATCTCAAAGAACGACTGGCTCACCTCATTGGATCTCAAGGATGCTTACCTCCATATACCCATTCTCCGACCCCACTGCCGATGGCTGAGATTTGCCTACAACAATCAGCACTGCCAGTACCGAGCCCTCCCCTTCGGACTAGCAACTGCTCCCCGAATATTCACCAAGGTTGGGCATAGTGGAATATGGCTATCTGGATGACCTGCTTATCCGGTTCCCATCCAGGGCACTTGTGCATGCTCATCTCCAACGCTCCATCACCTACCTGGAGTACCACGGCTTTCAAATCAACAGAGAAAAGAGCCACCTCACACCAACTCAGCGTCTAGAGCACCTAGGAGTGATTTTCAACACCTCCCTAGACTGTTCATACCAGTCCCTCACCAGCACAAGATCCTAGGGCTCATAACATCTACACGGACATCCCCACGCACTTCCTTGCAGACACTAGCTTCCCTCCTGGGTAACTTGATCTCCTGCATACGCCATCTTCAATGGGCCAGATTTCATGCATGCCCGCTTCAATGGTTGCTCCGCCCATGGCAGAATCACATAATCAACAGTTTCCCTGCCTACCTCACAGTCCCACCCAAGACGCAATGCTCCTTAAAGTGGTGGGGAGCCTCCCACCGCTTCCTTCACGGAGTTCCCCTAACAGAACCATCCAGTCTCATCCTGATAAGAAGACAGACGCCAGCCTCTCAGGCTGGGGAGCCCCCCTGGGGACCAACATCACCCAGGGCTATTGGACAGTTGCAGACACCAACCACAGCATCAATTGACTGGAGCTCAAGGCCATTCAACTAGCCCTCCAGCACTTCCTCCCCCACCTGAAGGGACACCATGTGCTGATCTGCACAGACAACACCACAGCGATGGCCTATGTCAACAATCAAGGGGGCTCTCGGTCTCCATCGCTCCACAGGGAAGCGTCACGACTTTTTCACTGGGCAGAGTCTCACCTATTCTCTCTCATGGCCCTTCACATAAAGGGTGTGGACAACGTGGAGGCGGACTGGCTGAGCCGCCAGACAATAGAACCCAGGGAATGGTCCCTCAGTGCCTCCACGTTCCAGTGCATAGTGCAGAAACTCGGCAACCCGATCCTCGACCTCTTCACCTCTCCAACTAACTACAAGTTGCCCCAGTGGTTCAGAAGACACCCTCACGCCGAGGCCCTCGACGCGCTCAGCCAGCAGTGGCCAACGGGACTCCTGTATGCCTTCCCGCCATTTCCACTTCTCAGCTGGGCGATTCGCAGATGCAAACTGCAGTGAGCCACCGCCATATTTGTAGTTCTGTTCTGGCCCCGTAGACCCTGGTTTGCAGACCTGCTCAACCTATCCCGAGGGAACCGCTTCCAATTGCCAATCTCTCTGGACCTTCTCTTGCAGGGACCTCTCCTTTACCAGCAGCCAGAGTTTCTGAAGCTGACCTCATGGCTATTGAAACCGTAGCCCTATGGAATCTCAGCTACTCAGATGCAGTTGTACGCACTCTTCTAGCTTCTAAATGAAAGTCAACTCAACGCATCTACCAATCTACCTGGGGGGTGTTCGTGAAGTGATGTCGTTCCCACCAGGTGCCCCCTCAGTCACCATCCGTAGGCCACATCCTTCAGTTTCTTCAGGAAGGTCTAGAGAAGGGACTCTGCCCCAATACCCTTTCCAGACAACTAGCTGTGCTAGATAGTACTCTGGGGGACCTCGGAAAACTCAGTTTTTTGGCCCACCCCCACATACGCCAATTCTTCAGGGCTGCTCGTAAAATTTCTCCTCCAGTTGTACACAGATTCCCCTCCTGGAACCTCAGTGTGGTTCTCGAGGCCCTAACCAGCCCTCCTTTTGAGCCACTTGAACAGGTCTCCTTATTCTTCCTCTCCATAAAAGTAGCCTTTCTGATAGCGATCACTTTTGCTAGACAGATCTCTGAAATTGGGGCCCTCTCTGCCGACCCTACCCTTTGCACATTCAAAAGAAATTAGGTCAACCTCCACCTCGATCCCTCCTTCCTCCCGAAGGTTTCTTCCCTTTTCCACTCGTTGCAAGATGTAGTCCTTCCATCCTTCTGTCCTAAGCCCCGCCATCGGCTAGAAAGGCTATGGCATACATTAGATGTCAGAAGAGCCCTCAAAATGTACCTTCACAGATCTGCTACCTTTAGGCGATCCTCAGGTCTTAGTTAGCTACCATCCGCGCCACAGAGGCCAAAAGGTCTCCAAGACAGTTATATCCGGATGGATCTCGACCTGCATTGCCGAGGCGTACAAAGTCTCTGGCTTGTCACCTCCTAATCCTGTTTGGGCTCATTCCACAGGGGAACAGCTGCTAACTGGACTCTCCACTCCCGGGTCCCGTTTTAGTGAAATATGTAGGGCAGCCACCTGGAAAACCCCACATACTTTCAGTAAGCACTACAAAATTGAACTGTTCCACTCCGCTGAGGCTGCCTTTGGCTGTTGGATTCTACAGGGGCTGATGGGTCTCCTTGACCTTATGTCCCTCCCTGCCGAATAAATACACTGCTTTGGTAACTCCCTGTGTCTGAATAATCAGACTGAAGGCTATAGAAAGGGCAATCGGGATTCTTACCTGTGAATTGCCCTTCTGTAGCCTTGCAGGGAGATTATTCGGCTCTCCCTGGGCTGATTGTTCTGGTTGTCTTGTTCCGGCCAAATGGGCCACTGTTTGTCCCCTCTGGGGTCTCGTTAACCTGTCTCCTAGTTGGGGAGTGTTCTGTTTATTATTACAGATAATGAATTCGTCGGCTTTGATACACTTGGGAAAGCGAGGGCGTGATCTCCCTGCGCATGCCCAGTTGAAAGTCTGTGCTGCCTCCTAGTGGACGTGAGGGAGATCGCTCCCTGTGTCCGAATAATCTTCCTGCAAGGCTACAGAAGGGCAATTCACAGGTAAGAATCCCAATTGCCCTATCCACAGTTTTGTTAGCAAGAATAAAACAATGCCAGTAAAGGATATAAACAGATGCTTTAGGGCACAAGTGTGCCATTAACCTGATTTCTTTACGCTCAACAGTCATGCAAACCCACAGGCAATCAAAAATCTATAACCTATTCAAGCTCACTCTCCTAAAAGCTGAAAAAAAGAGAACATTATTCTGCATATTTTAAAATAGTCTGGGAGACGCTCGGGAACTACGGTGCTTAGTGACATACAAGTATATTAGGGTGAAATTGTCGCAAGACATTAGTTAAAATAGTGTTCAAATTTCTACTTTCGTAGGGCAAGATTACTTTATACGATTTGAACCATATAAGATAAAGCAAAAGCTACATTGAACTTTGGAAGAAGCTTAGCTTCTCTCCCTTTTTTTTCAACCAACAAAAAAGGAAATGTAGAAATTAAGGTGAAAAGAACCTAATGTCACCGCTTTAACCCACTATGCTGCCTTACAATCCTTCCCCTCTCCGTATTCTACCTAAATTCCAAAAACAGGAGGGGAAAGGGACATAAAAAAAAGACAAAAAATAATTTAGATTACAAGATTCTTGCAGAAAAGAACAGTTGAACAATTAATGCAATTATTTCACCCATTTCCCTTTGTTGCAAATTGATGGATCTTTTCTGGGAACATCTTGTAGTCCTTGGTAATGAGGTTTTTGTTTGGATTTTGCTTCTCTCTTTAATTTGTCTAGAACCCAAGGAGAAAGGGCTGCATAGAGGAGCAAGGTTTAGAGTCGACTCCTACCTTAACTTACACATTTCTAGCGGTTTTGTTCTTTCGAGGTGTGAAATGGGGGAAGATTACTAGATCGGTTATTCTGATGAGTGCTTGGAAGACACATTTATGAGTTATTCCATAACTTGTCTCTTCCTGCAAAGCGTACAGTACCGACCGCTGTCAGGGAGAGGATACTGAACTAGACAGATCACAGATCTGCTCTGGAATTCTAATGCCTGTGTCCTTAAATTATTAGCTGTTAGCATTTCAAGCATGAGTTGAAATATAAACAGAAGAAATCTAGCCAAAATTGAACAGAATACCAAATGACCTCATTTAGGCAACAACAATGAAGTACAGCATCAATTATCCATGCAGAAGGGATACACAGATGTTAGCAGCTTCGTTAGTCAGGAAAAGAATTCTTATGTCAGCCAACTGGCTAGAAAAGTAACTATTGTAAACCACTACATCAAATAACGTCTTTTACTTGCCATGCATAGTAACTAGTTAAAGGAAAACGGTTGAGAGCTCAAAATTTAGGCTTTTTAAAAAATGGTAAACTATAATTAATAGAAATTTCCATAATCATCCTAACAAATTTATTTGGATTAAAACAGGACACTAAGCTAGAATTTACGTTTTGAGCAGAGGTGGAAGGGGCATTTTATTGAACAGGATAGTAGGTTTTGTTTTTTAAAAAGAAGAATCCACCTTCTGAAGATAGGGGCAAGGGAAAAGCTGGGACACACTCGGGTTAGATAGGGGAACGCAGTGGACATAATGTATCTTGACTTAGCAAGCCTTTTGATTTAGTCCCACATGATATTCTCTTAAGTAAGACGGAGACGTGGTCTAGAAAGAACTACCGTAACGTGGATACAGAACTGGCAGAAACCTATACTCTTAAGAATAACAGTTAATGGGTCAACCTTGAACTGGGAAGAGGTATTCACGTGGGTTCCTGAATGGGGTCAATCCTGTGATCATTACTGTTCAGGATCTTCATCAGTGACGCAGACGAAGGAGTGACACTCGCGGTGTGGGTTAGTCCCGAAGTGTGTGGTAAATATTCATTTGATTCTCTTATTTTGAAACCACAAAAAGACTTGATTTAAAATTCTCCTTAAGCAAAGTGTAATTAAAATATTTGCTCTTTTAGCTAGTCCCTACACAAAGGAAGAGATTTTTTTAAACTTAAAGCATGCTGCCCTCTTTATGCAATCAGCTATGTAACTAATACCATGCGATAAACCGTTGGGTTACCAAGAGATACCAAATGTTGAAGTAACTCCAGGAAAACTATACAGTCTAGTTAACAGAAACAATATCCTTATTTGTATTTTGGTTCAACATGAAAACTGCAGTTTGTTGACCCAGCAAAAAATAAAACACTTAGTCTTTAAAAAATATACATACATGTATCCTTCATTTTATTTATTTAACTAAAACTATTAGTTGAGCTGTATTTAAATTTGTTCTCCTCTTGCGTGGATTAAAAACTATGCTATTGCCCTTTGCTTTTAGCTTGTATATTCATTTGTTGAGAGAGGGGGAGATCTTTATGGCAGAAACTGTCAAGGAGGATTAGTCCTGGATCAGGGTTTCAGGGTGCCCTGGGGCCTTCTCTGGCAGAATCGAGCATGAAGGGTTTGCTGCAGTGCAAACTAATGGATGATTGATTAGACAAAGTGAAGAAAATAAAAGCTCCTCCAGTGCATGATGCATGCACTTCTACACTATACAAAAAGTTGCAATAAAAAAAAAATTAAACATGGGTTTTGGAAATTTTTAGCTGGTACCAGTTTTTATCACAAGTTTAGGTGGGGGAGTCATGTGTTTTTTTTTGTTTTTTTTTTGAGGGGGGGGGCATCCGTTCAATATTAGGTTTTATCACTGCTCATTTTCCAAAATGATTTTTGCATTGCTTCATTCCAACCAACAAGATTTCAGAAGCAGAGTGTTCTGAAAATGTTTGAAAAAGGTTTCTGAAAATATTTAGTTTGAGAATAAAAAACGTTACAGAAAATGCTGACCCTGTCCTTTCAATGTCCCTTCTCCCCTGTAGCTAAGCACATAAACCTGTAACTTCTCAAATTCATGTATGTATCTTTTTCCCTATCCTTGACTACTCTTCCTTGTCTTTCCTAGACTGTAAGCCCCTTGGGGATCGAGACCGATATCTAGTTATGATTATATGGCACCAAGTACATTGCTTGCACTATATAAATAAATAAATCTTTGATTGCTAGATGTTCACCTGTAAAACCAATGGTCTTATGTATATAACAAGGAATTCTTCAACCTAAGAATATTGAAACAAACCAGTAGATGGCAGTGTATTTTTAAATAAAATTTATCTGAAAAGGGACTGCAAAACTTGAATAAAGCTGGGCAAGGAAACATGAAAACATATATAGCTCTGCATCCATTTAAAAAAAAAGCATTCTGAGGTACTCCATTAAAGGAGGTACTCTATTAAAAGTGATGTAGGGGAAATTTATGCTTAATTGTCAATCAGATTAATAGACGATCATGATTTTATTTCCAGGAACCTGTCTACCTGAAGTTTGGACATATGTGAAAATTCTCAGTGGGTTTTAGCATAGTAATCTCTTACCGTGCTCACTGCACTAGGTGGCAGTGGGGAAAACACAGTGCACTCAGGTCCGTATTTATTCTTCAGTACTGTATGTTGCATGTCTTAATTAGTACTTTTTTGGTAGGAAGCATAGACAAGTAGTTTATGTAGATTAAGTTTTATAGAAAACAAATACCAATTTCTAAGCCGTAAAATAGAATTTTCCTGAAATCTAATTTTTATACTTGTTGTTTCTAGTTATAAACATTCCAGCACTGTGCTACTGCAAGAAAACAAGGGTATGAAGTTAGCGAAACAATATGTATACTGCTTTCATTATCAAATGAGTGCCATTTAGAAGCTATCAAATTGCACAAATTGTGAAATTATAATTAGATTATTAAATTTAATTCAATATGGTGATAAGGATAGTGTCAAACTTGTTTTTCTTTTTAAAAGGTTTTTAACTTGCCTGTTGGGTAAAGTCCTCATTCGTCCAGTGGTAGTAAGGCACATGCAGAGGTCCTTTTGATGTGGACAGGTAGACATCAATTTGTGAAAAGATTCCCCAACAGATGAAAAGACTCATGCAACTTGATTGTCTAAGGGAGGAGAGCATAGCAGTACCTTTCAGGCCAGGAGATCTTTCATTTCAAAATAAATTTTGCCCACATAGTCATCTGTTTAGGGACTGTTGGCATTTTAAACCTAATCAGAGCACATGTAAAGTGCCCAAGGTCCCTGAAGGGTAGCTGACTGTGCGTAAATGTTGTTTGGAAACACATGTCCCGTCCTGACTTCAAAAGTGACTGTGTTGGGTCCTTCTCACTTAGGCAGTGTGAGCCTGTGGGGGCTCCCCTGTGTGGGGTAGCTTTTCATAAGCTGCTGATCTGCCTGCTTAATACCATTGGACAAAAGGATTGTGCCATCTGTGTATAAATTTCATGAGGCATTTTGAAGATGTGTGAGCCAGCGACAGAACTTCTGCAACCCTGGAACAGATGGCTGGCTCCATTGCACCACCAGCACACTCTGATTTAGGCCCTTGTTCTTGTATGTTGGGCTCTCCCTCTACCCGCTGTACCCTGCTTGACTGCTGTGTAGACACGAACTGCCTGGCAGGAAGAGTAGGACAGGCAGAACAATGCGTAGGCCCAGTGTCAGTCTGCATGTGGGTTGTTGTTGCAACCTGCTCCCCAGCTTTCCCAGTTTCCTTTGTCACCTTGTCTTTCAGGCCTTGCTCCTAGCCTTATTACCGGGTTATGATACTATAATAGATACATAATACATTAAAAGAGAGAAAAACAATTACAGACAAAGGGAGGAGGGCTTGGGCACTTTACATAGGGATGAAGCCATTTAGGGCTTTAACATGCCAAAATCAACATGTTCAGTTCTGCCTGGAGTACTATTGTGAGCCAGCACAGACTCTGAAGCAACAGTAAAATGTGCTCTTAATGACCCGTGCCTGTCGGGAGCCAGGCTTCTGCGAGATGTACCAGCTGCAACCTCCAGTCTTCAAGGTTGCACATAGAGTGCACTGCAGTAGTCTACCCTTGAGTTAATGAAGACATGGATGACGATAGCCAGATCAATATTTGAAAGACAGGGTTGCAACCGTCTTACCAGCTGGAGTTGGTGAAAAGCATTCCTGGCCCCCGTTTAGGGTTGCCACCTATGCACATTAAGAAATGCTTATGAAAAATACATGTTGCAGGGCCTGCATTGGGACCTTAGCAATGGACAGGCTAGAGATTTAAATCAACTATCTAGAGGTATGCTACCATACACTCGGGAACTAGAGATGTTTCTATCAAAACACATCTACTAAAAAACGAGGTTCAAAGAAGTTTATTTTTTTTTAAAAAAAGCTTCTTCCTGACCACTTAAAGAAGCAGGTAGGAGTCAAGACCCTGCAACCTGTATTTTCTATAAGTTCATTAAAAATGTGTATAGGGGGAAACCCTACCACCATTCCAACCTGATGTCTCAGGATGAAAGCCGGGCTGACACAGGTCTAGAAAACTGATGATGAGATGAGCCTGAAGCTGCTTGGGAGGCCACCTGTTTAATAGCCTTCTATAAAAGGGGGAAATTGGAGATGGGGCAGTAGCGGGGAAGGGAGTCAGCATCAACTGATGGTATCTTGAGCAGGAGCCAGACAGCTGCCATTGTGAGGGTGTCTGGCAACCTATCCTTTTGCAGGGAGGCATTGACAACCCCAGGCAGAAAAGACCCCAGTCTCTCCTGGCAGGCTTTCATAAGCCAGGATGGTCATGAATCTGATTTACAGCTGGTCACTCTCATTGTCCCAAGCACATCCTCTGCATTGGTGAGCAACACTAATTGAAAATGAATTAAATAAAGGAAAAAAATGAGCCTCTGTAGCTCCATCCTGACTCTGCAATCAAAGTTGTGGCCCCCAAGTTGTGGCAAATATGCGCGATTTTTGTCTGCAAAGTAGGTAGCAAATTTGGCACAGCACGCAGTAGATGACTCTGCCTCCAGAAAGAGGCATTCTGAATTCATCAATTTGTCCACTACCTGGAACAGCCCTACTGGAGTAGACTTGCAGTCACTATCTTAGCCACACCATATTCCTTCAAAATTGTTGTTTGTTTAAATTTATATGTCACCCTTTCCCAGAGGCTCAGAGTGACTCACAAGTCATACGAACATTAAAACGACTACAAAACCCCCTAAAGCCTCCCAACCCTATCACAACCCCACCACTATTACCACCTCCCCATTCCCCACTCTTCAAGGGCAGCCACATGTCAAGCCTTGAGGTTACAAAGGCATGAGGGATGATTGATAGGTCCAAGTCTATAAGAAATGGGCACAACCTTCCCACCAGATGTAGATGGTGAAAGGCACTTCTAGCCACCACCACAACCTGAGAATCCAGGCACAATGATGAGTCTAGGAGTATCCCAAGGCTACAAACCTGAGTGACTAGGGGAGGCTGGACCTCCTCAATGATGGGAGCCCCCACCAGGTCACAGGGCCCAGCAACCATCATTACGCCCCTCCTTGTCTGGATTCACCTGCACCCTGTGGCCTGCTACGACATGCTGTTAGGGCTGTGACTGCTGGGCCAGGGTCTGATGAAAAGGAGTGTGAGAGAGAGGGATAAGTGTTGTAAGCATACTGATGACCCCTGACCCAAAATCTGGGGATGATCTTGCCCAGTGGTCTTATATACAAATTGAATGGAAGAGGGGGCAAGATGGAACTCTGCAAGATCCCACAGGAAAAACCCCAAAAGGACAAGGAGTAAATTGCCCATCACCACCCTCTGAAATTTTCCTGTTGAGAACAAAGAGAACCAGTTGAGTGGTTTCACAAATGCCCACTAGGTCCTGCAGTTGCATCAATCAGTGGTATAAAAGCCTGCTGTTTGGATCTGAAAGGATCAAGAGAGTACAATTTCCCTGACCGATCTCTCAGTGAAGATCATTGACCAAGGTCAATATCAACATCGCTGTACCATACCCAGGTTGGAAACACAGGCAGGGGTCTAGGAATTGCATATTGACAAGGTGCACCTCTAGTTGGTGGGTAGCCAGTCGCTCCACAATCTTTCTAAAAGGGAAGGTTTTGAAGCAGTAGCTGGTCAGGGTGTCAACATTCAGTGATAATTTTTTAAGGAGGAACTGGACAACCACAGCTTTAATACTTTCTGGAAACCTCCTTTAGTGAAGCAGTGACAACCACTGCCAACCGTGGATCCAACTTCTCTCCACTGGCCTTAATCAGCCAGGATGGACAAGGATCCAACAACAAGTAGTCGTCTATTAGGTGTTCACCCCTACCGGACATGCAGTCCCCACGCACCACACATGCAGCCCCCAATCACGGTGGGGTCTCAGAACATGCAGAGACTGCTGTGTGGGTGAATGTAAGCTAATGTGCGCCAATGTGCCCCATCAATTAAGTTGCGTGCAGCATCATGCGTGTACAGGTCTACCAGTACCGTAGAGGTGTGGGCAAAAAGCCTATGAGTGGTTCAAGGAGTAACCGCTTCCGGCCACAATCTCCATTCTCATTCGCACTGAAGTGCACGTATGCCTTAAAAGCCCGCCATGCTATTTTTCAAACATGAGTCCTCCTAACTCTTCCTGGTTGGCAGTACGTGCCTGATATTTTCTATTTCCTAACCACTGCATTCTCAGGAATGACTTGTGGAGAATTACCATTGCTGAGGCCATGACTAACACCTCTACCATCACCATACAATTGCAGTCGCTCTCCGCTTACGGATCTGCCCACCAATACTGCATTTCCTGAATAGAGAAAGAGATCAGAGCCTTCATTGCTCTATATGGGGGGAGCAGAAGGTTCAATATGCCCTGATGAAGTTCTACAAAAGTGAGGCGATGTTCCAAGAAACCTTGGTCCAGATGGTGCAGTAGGGCCTAGACCTGGAAAATGAACCAATGCTGGCATGGTGTGGATCTGGAACAACAACTTTGCTTCCAGCTGTGGGAGGCAAACATTGCCCTATTTATTTAGAATTTTTTTATATTGACCTATCCCTTAAGCTCAGGGTAGCTTACAATTTTTTAGCTTGTTAGCTGTAACATGAACTAATTAACTCAACTATCAATCCTCACAACAGACCTGTGAGGTAGGTTAGGCTGAGAGATCTGTGACTGGCCCAAGGTCATCCAGTGACTTCATGGCTGAATTGGGTTCCTTACAAGTTCGTTGGCTGGTTCTTCTGTGTGAATGGAGCACCCCCCCCAACCATCTGGGAGGGGCCTACCGGGGTGCTGGTGCCCCCACAGCTGTTGCTGTTGCCGATGCTGCTGCTGACGCCGATCCGGGACCCGGTCACCAAGGACTTGCGCTGCCCGGCCCCCCAGGTACCATCTTCCTCCTCCCCCGCTTGGATGAGGGGGTGGGGCCTGGGCACGCAGCCGGGACTTCCAGGCCTCTGGCGTGGCCAAAAGCGACCTGCCACCTGGCCCGGAAAGAAGCTGCCCCCCACCATAATCTGTGATGGGCCTACTGGGGTGCTGGTACCCCCACAGCTGCCGCCGATCTGCGACCTGGTCACCAAGGACTTGTGCTACCTGGCCCCCCAGGTACTATCTTCTCTCTCCCCCACTTGGAGGAGGGGGGCGGGGCCTGTGCGCACATTGTAGTAGTCTACCCTCAAGGTTATGAAGGCATGGAGAAGGGTGACCAAATCTGAATCGGATAAAGGTTGGAGCCTTCACATCAGATGGAATTGGTGAAAAGTGCTCCTAGTCACCACCGTAACCTGGCAAACAAGGTGCAGTAATGAATCCAAGAGCACTCCAAAACTAAACCTGAGTGATCAAAGGAGGGTGGACCCCATCAATAACAGGAGTCCCTAGGTCTCCCTGATCACGAGACCGGTCATCCATCATCACTTTAGTTTTGTCTGGATTCAGCTTCAGTTGGCTTGCCTGCATCCAGCACCTGGGTCAGATGAAAAAGAGAGAGTTGGGTGTCATCATCATGCTGATGGCACTTCAGAACTCTGTACAACCTTGCCCAGAGCCCTCAGATACACATTGAACAGTAGTGGGGACAAGTTGGAACCCTGCAAGACACCACAAGAGAGGTTCTGAGGTGATAATGAGCCACCGGTACAATTGCCTTGTTGATTGCCAAGTGAAGGTCAACCAAGGCCACAAGTGCGGTCTCTGTGCCATACCCAGGATGAAACCCTGACTGACATGGGTCCAGACATTAGGGAATATTAAAGATGGGGACAATAGCTGGCAGGGGAGTCAACATAAAGAGGTGGGGTTTTCAACAGAGGTTGGACAACTGCAGTTTTGAGGCCGTCAGGCACTCTGTCCTCCCAAAGGGAGGCATTGACAACCTCAGCAGCAATGGCCCCAAAGTCTCCCAGCTAACTTTCACCAGCCAGGACAGGCATGGATCTAATTCACAACTGGTTGTCTGCACCCAGTCCAAGCACACCCTCCGTATCGGTGGCAAGATTAATTGAAGCTGATCCAAGCAAACTGGACAAGACCGAGCCTCCCCAACCCCAGACTTTGCACCCAAACTAACAGTTACCAAGTCAAGCAAAATACAAGGGACTTTATCTGCAAAGTAAGTGGCAAGCTCATCACAGCGGGCAACTAATTACTAACTACAGCTGCAGAGAGCCAGGATTTAACAGGCTATTAACCTGGAAGAGCTCCATTGGATGACAGTTTTCAGATGCTATGGTGGTAGCGAAGAAAGCTTTCTTCACCACTGCCGCTGCCACCATCACCACTATGGCATAGTCCTTCAAAGAAGATCTGTGTTACAGTTGGTTGTCTTTGGTGTAAGTCAGGCGTCACCTTTGCTCTAACTGTTTGTCCTCCCGCTTTAGCAGCCTCAGGTCCTTTGTATACCAAGACTACCTGCACTGCTGCAGTAGAGTAAGCAGATGATGTTGATGATATGACTCCCATCGATTGCCCTTGTACAGTTTTGTAGCCCCTCCTGCCGAAAGCCCTCCATCATCTCCACAGGGTTGGCTAACTATACACGCACACCCCGATCCAACAGCACTTTCACAATCATTGTGCAAATGGTGTCCTCTGTGGATGTTCCAGTGCCAAATTACTGGGCAACAGAGTGGCAGGATTCTGGAGTGGTGAGCTTCCAGATGATGATGGCAGTGCACTTCTCTACGGGAATTGGCAACTGTATCACTGTGCTCTGTTTCTCTAGTCGTGGCCTGAGGATCTCGGCTATGTCCAGGATGAGGCAACGAGGCATCCTGAAGTTTGCAGCACTCTTGGTATCTCTCCTCGTGGATAACTTATTCTCTTGCCAGTCTATTCTTTTCTTCTTCACCCAGACCAGCATCTCGGTAGGCACAGCCCTGTGCATGGCATTGATGACTGAAGCATCTCCCACAGGTACCTCTCTGTGCGCATCAGTTCCCCTTGAAAAGCTTCGATCCTCCCCTGTGTGGTCTATTGTTGCCAGAGGTGGTCAAGTACATGGCGCAGAAGCCACTTCCGTGATGATGTGTGCCCACTATCCCAGCCAGAGATTGAGCAAAAGCTTGTCTGTGCCTTGAAATTGCATCTCACTAACAGCAGAAGGCTTGGATTTGTTGGATTACACAGAGGTTCTGTTCAGCAGTGGTAATGAAGGCCTGGAGTGCGATAAGAAGGACAAGGAAGTTCTCAGCATGCATCTGCATGGTTGTGGTTCCAGTGTCTGTGAACTTTGTAGACCGCGCGCCAAATGTTTTGAACAGTTTAAAGAACTGGGTGACTGTCTAGCTAGGATCAGCTGCATGCCACACGTGAGCAGCTATTGACCAATACTGGTCATGCGTACTTACTAGAGGTGGGACCCCGGGCCCATTACCGGCTACCGGATTTACCAGTTACCGGTTCTCTAAAAACCGGATTCCCAGATTAAATCCGGTATGCCGGTACCAGATTATATTCATTGATTTCAATGGGGCACTGTGTCCCCATTGAAATCAATGAAATAAATTAATTCCTTCCCCCTCCCCCTCCCAGGCTACGCGGGTGGAAGGGGGGACACCCCCCACCCACCCTGCCCAGCCTGGATTTTTGTTTAAAAAAAAGACTCAGAGGCGAGCCCACCCCCCAGCACCAGCAGCCGCGGCGTCCCCGCAGCCGCCGGTAAGTATGACCCGATCCCTGGGGGGGGTGTTTAACACCCCCCCAACCCCCCAGGGATCACCCCTACTAAAGTTGACAGTGCTGTACCTTTGCGGAGCTCGGGGCTGCGGCGGCGGCGGGCGGTCCGGCGGCCTCAGCGCCGGCTGTGGCTGCCGGCGTCAGAGACGCTCTAGGCCTTCCGGGGAACTTCCGGGTTTCCCCGGAAGGCCTAGAGCGTCTCTGACGCCGGCAGCCACAGCCGGCGCTGAGGCCACCGGACCGCCCGCCGCCGCTGCCGCACTCGGATCTGACCTAAAAGGTACTGGAGCCAGTGGGAACTTGTAGTAGGGTGATCCCTGGGGGGTGTGTGGGTGTTAAACCCACCCCCCAGGGATCGGGTCATACTTACCGGCGGCTGCGGGGACGCCGCGGCCGCTGGTGCTGGGGGGTGGGCTCGCCTCTGAGTCTTTTTTTAAACAAAAATCCAGGCTGGGCAGGGTGGGTGGGGGGTGTCCCCCCTTCCACCCGCGCAGCCTGGACTCGGGGAGGGTTTGTTTTTTTTAACTTTTTTGGTGGGGCTTTAAGTTTTTACATTGCAGCCATTTTTAAATGGCTGCAATGTAAAAAAATCCGGTACCCGGAATCCGGTACCCGGACCGGATTTACCGGGTCGAATCCGATAATGCCGGTACGCCCGGTACCGCCATTATCGGATACCGGATTTACTGGTTTTCCCGCCCCTAGTACTTACAGGACGGACTGCATACCAGGCGTGAGATGCTATTGGCTGCTATTGGCTACAGGTCAGATACGGGTTGAAAAAGTTTTTTCAAAGCTTATTCTGTGTGTGTGTGTATGTGTTGCTGCACTGGCACTTCCGATCCAGGTTGCTATTTAAGCTGCATAGACATTTCTGTCACAAGCACGCCAGTACACGTGCCAGCTCATCTAAAAATGTTACAGATATTAGCACCACGGAAGCTTTGGCTTTTGTATGTGGTTCTGTGGCTGCTCAGGGTATGGGGCCCAGAGAAGTTAGGGGGTGATGAATACACTGGCCTTTGCTGACATTTAAGTGAGGCCTGATGTACAGAGAGAACTGTCAGACCCATCCTCTGAGGCAGCCTATGTTCTCAGTGGGTGGCACATGCACACAGAGGGGTTCTGTATGCATGATGGAGTGCAGACACCACGCGACCCTGATGTAGTTCAGAGTCCAAGGAAAACATGAGAGAGTGGGATGCAAACGAGACTGTGACTTTTCTGGACGTTTGTGCACTGCCAGAAGTAGGGCAGCTGCTAAGAGACTGGACTGTCTCTGCTGTTTTTTCTTATCACTTAATTAAATTAATTAATTCATTTATACAAACACTTATATCCTGCACAGTGGCAGCTCGGGGTGGCGCACAATATAACAAAACAATAAACAATAAAACCATTTAAAATACTACAATATAAAAATACTAAAATATCAAGCAGAAGCTAAAGGCAAATAAAACTCCACCCCTATCCCCCACCCTTCCCAACCCCTTCCCGAAGGATGGCGGAACAACCAGGTCTTACAATATCTACGGAAAGAGGGGAGGTCTTGGGACAGACGGGCTTCCAGTGGGAGGGAGTTCCACAGCTGAGGTGTGGCCACTGAGAACGCCCTCTCAGCCGTCGCCACCCGGCGTACCTGGGGGACTTCGAGTCGGGCGTCCCCGGCCGACCACAAGGGCCGTGAAATGACCGGAGGCCGTCTCGCAAGTAAGCAGGACTCAAGCCGTTCCCTGATGACAGTGAGAGGATACCTGCAGGGCCACAAGAGTGCCTCAATCCGATCGCAAGATGAATCTCTTTGGGGACACAAATTACTCCGGGTACAGGGAACATGAACCGACTGAAGAAAAGCTTTTTTCCCTAGATGAGATTTTGGATACTCTGAGAGGGATGTTTTCCATCTCCACTGAAGAGATGCATATTTGACTGGGGATTTTATGCAAACTGAGAGGGATTTCCAACACTATGCTTGAGATCCCAATAAAACTGTGTGTTGCTACCTGCCACTACATCGCTGTGAGGCGTGGATGTGAGAAACAGGGTGGTGACAACATGCAAAGACTTGATTGGTTTTGCTTTCAATTTTTACTTTTGATTTTTATTTTTATTATAGGCACTCAATAAAATGTGCAATTTGCTCAGTAAACTCAGAATTATGTGTATAGCAAAAGATTATTTCCAGCTGCCAAGTGTTGGCAGGTATAAACCCAAGTGTGAACCTCTGTGGGTGAGCAGGGACAGCAGGTACTGGACCGCCTCCTGAAGTCATAATAGCCCAGAAGAAAGAAACAGCTGGGGCAGCTTCTTGTTCCCATGGTTTGCCGTGACAGAGTCCTGATAGGGAGGGATATTGAGAAGGGGGTGTGGGTTGGTGGGCAGAGCTCAGCAGGGAAGAATGCCTTCCCATGTTTGTCATGCAGCTTTACCTGCAAGTGGAGGCTGCGTGGGTGCTACTCCAAATACACAGATTCACGCAGGGTGCTGCCCATTTATTAGACTCAAATTGATAAACATGGGTGGGGGCTGCACGGACTGAACCTGGATTTCAGGGGGTTATCGTCTTGTTATTTTAACATCCTTTAAGTCCAGTCAGAGGAACAGGAAGGTGGGCAGAACAACAGTATGTTTCCTGTTGCTGACCTCATTCTTGTCTGCGCTCCTGTTCTTGCTCTTTTCTCCCCATTCCTGCCTCCTTGCTCTCCAGCATTGCCTTGGACCTAGCCTTACTTGTTCCTAGCTCCCCAAGGCCTTCCCTTTCCGGAATTGATTCCCCTTTTGATTCTTGCAATGATTTGGATTACAATTGTTCCACTTGTGCTTTCCCCCATTCTGATCCTAAACGGAGCCTTGCTCCTGATTTGTGACTCAGACCCACTTCTGATGCTATCCGTAGACCTGATCCAGACTCTTCACCATAACATGTGTCTCAAGGAACACAAGATTTCCAATTCCTGTGCCCCTTAGTTATCAGGCAAACAGAAGCAAAACCTTCAAGCACAATCTCTATATTGTCTGACCTTCATAAAGGTGATTGGCAGTGTCTTCCTTATTAACCTCATACTATGTTTATTTTACAAGAAGATGAAAATTGGCCAATTAAAAAAACAAAACAAAACACAAACCCACAGTTTTGCTAAGAATTCTTTTAAACTCCTTTCACAGTGTAGAAACAGTATAACACTACAGCTTTTTAACCACTGGTGTGGTCATCATTTACCTTGCTGAAGCTGCACTTTGTGCTCAGAATGCTTTCCCCAGACTTGACTATGCTCTGTATTCCTGAAAACATGATGAAAACATGTGAGATGGCTTTCTACCTCAAGAGTATGTGCCTTTCTTTGCTTCTGATCATAGCTTTTGTGTGTGTTATTTTTTATATTTTATTAAAGACTTTTAAATTATAAAATGTGAAAATAGGTTCAGTAGCTGCATGAAATTGCTTTGCATTTTATTGGCTTTCACTGTTTTTATTAGAAAAAACAAAAAGGATGGTCTTTTATTGGGATTTAGTTTTTGTTTGGATGTTTTGTGAAATGAGTGAGGATATCATTTGGAAAAAAAATTGCAGACTGTGTTTGAGCTCCTAGTTTATGGAAAATTAGGGATGGCTGTTTGTGTCTGTTTGACTTTTGCTGAGAAGTGCAGACTTATAAGACTTCAGTTACAGATGCATAGGATTGCAGAAAACCGTTTCTCCAATTTTTGTGTGTGTGTGTATTGTTGAAAAATGTGAGTATCAAGTTTATTAACAGTTCTTTAAAATGGAATTTGAATTTGATTTTAATCTGTAACAGTACAGTTAGCTAAGGTACAGCTTTTTTCAAAAAAGCACATGTTCAATTATGTGGCTGCATCAGGGCTGTGAGCCAGCCCTGCTGTGGTTTTCTCGTACATTTGAAGGGAAGATGTATTCTGTGGAATTTGTTCTAGGACTATGGTCAATATACGCTGTTTAGGAAAATAAATAATCCAAATGAAGTTTCATTGCATAGTCTTTGTATCTGGACCATACTAAAGAGAGGGAACTGCATTGCTGTGAAGTTCATTCCAGGTCTGTGCTCAGGATGTGTTGGCTAGGAAAATGAGAGGGCTATATAAACTATCATTGCTCTGTTTTTGTATCTAAATCTTGAAGCAATCTTTGGATAAGACACTACGTAGATTAGATTTTATTTGTTTGATAACTGAGTTAATATTGATTTACTTCAGCTTTTGAATTCTACAGACTTGGAGTTTCTGACAGACATCTCAGCTGTACAGGTTAACCAGCGTGGGTGGCTCTGGCTTTTCTTGGTCTGATGCCATGTTGTTAATTGGAATAATTTAACTCTTAATAAGTTGAGACTTGCAGTAAGTAATACTCCTATCCAGTTTTTGGTGGTTTAACTATTTGCAAAGGGTTAATAGAAACATACTAGTATTATAAAGGAGCTAGAAAATAAGCTGAAGCAAGAAGCTTTATTAACACATTATTTAAATACTCATACTTTTGAATATCATTTATGGAATTATTTTCTGTAAGATGATTACATAGTTACGGTATGTTGCATTAGAACAGAAGGAGAAGTTTGGAAGGCCACTGGTTTGTGCTTGTAGCCTTTTGAGATTTTTCCCTAGTATGTTGTAGACAAGAGTATCCAAAGAAGTAGTTTTGCTAGATATCATGACTGCTCCAAAATTATGGTGAGGCATAGCATAATTTTAATGATAGAAGAACAATGAGAGGAAACTATTTTTAATTGCAATAAAATAGATCACTGAGGAGGCCACTTAGGGATTATTTTAAAAATAGTCTATCAAGATAATGATGGAAAATGTAGCTTATTACACTTTTCTGGGTCAAATTTAGATGTTGAAGTTCTAAAGCAGAAACTGGATCACTTGTTCGCATTCACTAACCATTTTCACAGTTGCAAAAGGGATAAAAATAGTGACTAAGAAATCTTTGCTATCTCGCACCTTTTCGGCAACAATTAGGAATAAGAAGTCGTGGGATACTTGTATTTACACAGAAAAACTGTTGGGAGCTTATAACGGAGTTAAAATGTGCATGTCTAAATTAAATCAAAAGATTATCCAAATAAAGGTTTAAGTCTGGAATAATTATTTCAATATTTGTAGTATTGCTGCACTTGAATTGTAGTCAGACTTTTGATGAGTTAGCATATTAAGTACATGACAATTAATATGTTTGAAATGGTACAGATTTTTAAATATCCTAGCTAATAAATTTGCTTGACTTTATAGCTGATATTTTAAAAAGATCTTAATTAACAAGATGGTTTGCTTATCCACTGTTGTGTAGACAGAAAAGCTGCTTTCAGGTAGAAAAAAATTTCTTTATCAAGACTGTAGCTTTGTGCACTGAAAAAGCAGTCCAACATGGACAAGCTCATAGGACACTCAGAACAAATACATTTTCACAAGTGCATGTCCAGTTTATGGCAAAGGTGCAAAATGGCTCTTGGGATGCCATCTTGTGCCAGTGTTCAGTTGGAGTTACTTTTCTATGATCTGAGGACCCTTATTTTATGACACTTGGACAGTTTGATTTTTCACTGGACCTGGAAAATATTTTGCTAGCTCATCAAAAGACTTTTCAAACATTTCCAACAGAAACAGGGAAACTAAGGCATGACATTTATCAAGAATTTATTATTTTGGGGGGAGGAAAAAGCATAACAATTTTAAGTGAAGAAGAATCTCTTTTTCTCTTCTCAGAAAGCTCTGCAAATCTGGGACTGTCCAATTTGCTGACATTTCTTAGGTATCTACAGAACTCACAGTTCCAGTTAGTAAAGACTGTCAAAAATGACTGCAAGAAATCTTTTGAAAGTATCCAGGGAACCTCTTCCACAGATCACTTTAGATTTACTATGTGGTTGAATGGTTTATGTCTTATAAAATCCATGATAAATTACTCTGCGGGGCTTTACCACATTTCTATGGGGTTTTCCACGTTAAACTGTGCCATCTGAAAGTACCTCTAGTTATTTCAAAGGACGAACATAACTCTTGGCAAGCGAAGCTATTGGTGGTATAACTAGTAGTCTTTATTAGTGGTTCCTGAAAATACATGGTTTAATGTTTTAGCTGTAAGAGTAAGAAAAGGTTTTTCAGCTTCTATAGTTTTAAAGAGGGCACAGATGTTCCTTCTTTTGGATAGGTCTAAGTGGTGATGACTTAATTGATCTTTAGATCATTGATTAAGTAGTTACAGCTCATGACATTACCTTTGTATATGTATTAGTTGGCTGCAGTCATGTGGATGACTCATTTTGTTCAGAAGCCTCCATCAGTGAAATTAAGTGTTCCAGTTGGACAAGCATTATAAGTAGCTCTATTTTAACTTATCCCATTGGCCTACATTTTGGTTTGAGAGAGGACTGGTGGTGTCTTCATTTGTTTGATATGGTTTATATAAATACCTGGCTCCTCAGACAACAGATTTTACCTTGTTGTTCTTGTGGTGAGAATTATATTCATTTATTCAATTTTTATCCTACCCTTCCCTCAAAAACTCAGGGTAGCTTACACAAATATATAAAATACATAAACATATAAAACATATGAAAAAAATATAAATGCAGTTAAAAAGAAACCCTAAACTCAACCCACCAACCTTCTCCCTAATCCCTCCACCCCATCCCACCCATTTGAGCTTAGTAGGGACAAGAGTTTGGATTGAAATCCAGATTGGGTTCTAACTCAAACCAAACTGGGTTTTGTTAGGATTTAGATTTACACTGTCTGGATCTGGATCTGAGCAATGCGTGCCCAAACCCATCTCTCTCCCCCACTCCCCTCGCAACTCCACCTCCCCTGGACTCATGAGGGTAGGCTGCAGCGGGTATCCGGGGATACAGGGGAGGCAGAGCTTGGGACCAGAGGAGCCAGGCAAGGGTGGACAGAGGGAAGAGGCTACTGCCTTTACTTACACTTTTTCTGCAGTAGTTCTGGACTGGTGCCTAGTGCAGCCTTCTCCAACTGCGCCGGGTACTACCCCAGAGTACTACACTACAGAAAAGTCTGTGGCAGGCAGGCATATGAGGCAGGGGGCTAGGGGGAATTAGAGCTGGGGGGAAAGGGGTCAGACAAGGGTGGGCAGAAGGGAAAGGGGTGGGATAGGCTGCCACTCCACCCACTTTTTTTCTGTAGTAGCTCCAAACTGGTTTCTGGTGTGGCTGTCTCCAGCTGCGTTGGCAATAAATTAAAACAAACAAACAAAAAAAACCCAATGTGCATGTGCAAAATGACCACCACAGTTGCCTTGTGCACGTGCACCTACTCTCCAAAATGCCGCTAGCAGTGTCTGTTCGACTGTGGGCTGAGCGTGCGCAGACCAGCTGCCATTTTCTAACATGGCACCATCGCTGCTGGCGTCATTCCAGAAAACAGGCATGATGCACATGCAGAATGGCCACAGTGACCACCCCTGCACATGTGCATTGTGTTTTCTATACTTTCTCCCCAACGTGGCCGGAGAAGGCTGTGTCAGCCTGACCATCAATCCAGAGCCCTGCAATACAAAGTAAAAGTACTACAAAGTAAAATAAGCGAAAGCACATCCCACTCTGCAATGCGGTCTATGTGGGGATCCCTTGAGTACTGCAGCTGGTTCAGAATGTGATGACCCACCTCCTGATGCGGTTGGGTGGCCAGGAGTACATTACACTGGAACTTCAGAGTCTGCGCTGTCTACCAATAGGGTTTCA
Source organism: Sphenodon punctatus (assembly GCA_003113815.1). Classification (NCBI taxonomy): domain Eukaryota; kingdom Metazoa; phylum Chordata; class Lepidosauria; order Sphenodontia; family Sphenodontidae; genus Sphenodon; species Sphenodon punctatus. The sequence continues at coordinate 11,524,466 of QEPC01008309.1, forward strand.
GGCACATTCAGGGTGCTGTTTTTGACCTATAAAGACCTAACTGGTCTGGGCCCTACATATCTAAAAGGCTGCCTCCTCCCTAATGCCTCCCCCCACTCCCCAGCCTCTGTGATCAGCCAAAATGTATTCTTTGAAGTTCCATCATTGGCTCAGGTCCATATGACCCAGGCATGCAGAGAACTCCCTTCCCTTGGAGGTTGGCCAAAGCTGTAGTCTGAGCATCTTCTGGAGGCAGTATAAGACCTATTTATTTGGCCAGGCATTCAACAGGAATGGTTAGGATTTGGCAACAGGGGTTTGAGTATTTTATGTGGTTTTATGTGTTCTGTATTTTATGTGTTTGTTTTTATGACGATAGCCACCCGCAGCCTTCGGAAAAACGTGGGTTAAAATGGAAATAAAAAAGTAAGGTGAGTGAAGTAGGGATCTAATTATGTAACTACTTTTGGTAGTTTGCATATGTATTATAATTTTGCCTTCCAGAAAACAGTTGTGGCTGACTATTCTGCAGGGTGAGCTAGTGTAGCTCCTCCACAGGATTAATGGCTCTTCAGTTCAAGCTAAAGGAGCTCGCTCTAGGTTGAACATGAAGCCAAGACACAAAAATGGGATCTCAAGTGATGCCTATCTTCAGGGAACAAGAATTTCCTGCCATTTTCTGATTTACTAGGATCAACCAGTTATATGATTAATATGAAAAGACTGGTGCAAATTTAAAAGTAATTTCAGTGTGTGTTTCTTTGACGATGTCTTGACGTTGATGCAACATTTATTTTTGCATGCTTCAATGTTTCTAGCAGTGGGAGACCATTATCTTGCAAAATTCTATTCCATTAGCAATTGTAGTGATATTTTAATTATTTTGATTTATTTGCTTTTCTTATATTACATATGTTTTCTTCCTTCCTTGTCAATTACATTTTGGGTTTGTTTCTAAAGAGCTATGGCTGAGCCATGCAAGTGCTTTGTGGTGGTTAGATTAAACTGCCCACAAGAGACAGCACAAACTTATCATTTACACTTCCATTAAATATTTTTAAATTTTTTAAAAATTCCACATTCAAGCAGATGCGTGAACAAAATAGCTCTGATTAACTGCTAGAGAGAAGGAGTTTCATAGCTAGGAGAACAGCTACTATCTGTTCTCCAAGTGTGCACATCCGGGAGTGTCAATCGAAACACATCAGCTTTCACAGCAGTATACAGGGCAAGAAGTGGTGAAGGGGGTTGATACAAATGTATTTATATTACTCTTAGTAAAGAATTGGTGGCACAAAAAACCTTCTTTCGCTCCTGTCTCTTGTGGCGACACAAAATTCTGAGTACTATTGTCAGCAGCAGATTAAGATAGCCACCCGCTAGCTCAGGCTTGACATCTTTGTGGCAAGATGTCTACTGAGCCATATGAATGGATGCACAGTAGTCTTACCAGATAGACACATGGTATGGCCTTGAGAGTAACTGAAAGTGCGGGGGAACAAAAACAAGAGTAAAGAATAAAAAGATGAAAAAAAGGAAAAGGAAACAAGATGAGAAATGAAGAGGAAATGGGGGTGACAATTACACAGTGGAAAGAATGGGTGGGGAAAAATATGGTAGTAACTGTGTCAGCATAGCATGACATAGCATGTGGGAAACTTGGAACGAGAGTTTGGGTATGAGAGTACTTCAGAAAGAGCACAAGTCAGCAAATATAAGGGTGAGACACTGATTTTGAGCGTTATAAGTTAGAAGGAATACTTGAATTATACTGACAATCAGATAGAAGATAAGACTTTAGGAAGGTCCATCATTGGCCCAGCTTCCTTTAATTTTATAAATGATTCTGCCATAGACTTCGTGTGTGACCTTTGACAAGTCACTTAAATGCTCTCTAGGACAATGGGGTTTTCTAATTGGGACTATATGGTTAATGGAATTATAAACTGTTTATAGCAAGATATTTTCTTGACTATTATGAGTCAAGTCTCTACTTTGACGGTAGACTTCCCAAGATATCATCAATGGGGTGGCATAGCTAGAGTGTTGAGTACTGGGAAATTTGAAGTCTTTGGGTGTCTACAAATGTGATGGAGGCCTGCTTTTGGGATTAATTTACTGGTAGAGTACAGTGCAAATACAATGCTTCCATGAAAACGAGGGCTTAGTTTGAAGGTGCATCTTCAGCCATAGCTCTTTAATGCTGCTACATTTTTTTATTTAAAAAGTATTTCTCTAACAGCTGCTGGTGCAAAAGTTACATAGAATGATATAGACTAAGGATGCATTCACACAAATGAGAAGAACTCCTTTCCCCTGCTTTATTTCTTAATGTGTGAAAGAGTTTAGGTTACAGAATACAGTGGGTGTAATGTGCATTAACTCTGTGATGGGTTTGCCTAACGTTTTCCATTCCTCTATCAATCTTGAGTTCTATGACACCACACATGGGCATATAATGGTAACACAGAGTACCCATATATGAGTAGGGCTGTAGAGGAATGTCGCAGCCGTAGCTATTTCCGCCGGAAACAGCGTTTCCGTGATTAGTGGTACGGCATGGCAGAGGCTTTCATTCTGCTAGTTTCTTCCGCTACTTCCGCAGTTCCACTAATTTCATTCCGCTACTTCCATGGGCTTCGCAAAATAGCGGAAACATGACATTTTCGCTACTTCTGCCATTCCGCCAGCGCCACAAAATAGCGGAACAGTGGTTTTCTGACAGTTTCTGCAATTTTTCCGCAATTCTGCAATTTGCAGAATGCCAGCAGAATTAGCGGAATGTCCGCAGAAAAGCCGCAGTGTGGTGCGGGCAGTTCCAAAATGGCGGAATGGAATCACGGCACTGTAACAGCTGCTGCCACATCAGCCCTATATATGAGCATGTATAACATGTATGTTGGGTTTCATTATCACTTTTACAAAGTCCCAAAAGTTTAAGTCAGAGTGCAATATTTAACAATGGATCCAAATCCAACACCCACATTTTTTGTGATGGTGGGATTAATACATCTATCAGTCCACCTTCATTGCTGCAGGTGGAGATAAGAGGCGATTTCCCCTTCAGGGGGTGAATCCCCCACTGCTTGCATTTCCTGTTCAATGCACTCTTAACAAGAAAAAAGAAGAAAAGACCTTGGCACAATGGGTTAGTTATTAGGGACCACAGCAGTACATGAGGTAACTTACTCCTGTGCATAAGTTACTTTGCATAAATTACGTACGGTAATTTACGGGAGGGGAATTTTTGATGTGAGGAAGGGAATGTGTGATTAATTAAAATGTCTGAATGCAAACTCCCACAACAAAAAGTACAGGTGGGAAAAGAGTCTCGTGTGAATGCAGCCTAACAGGAAGTATGTCTGAGACAGTGTGGGCTTCTTGGGGTGTAAGTACATGCAGGATTAGGGCCCTCTGAACCACTTGCTTTGGGGGAGATGACCTCTAGTAGTTCAACACGCAGTCACTCCTTTAGGGATTAGCATGAACTAACTTTATTCAGCATACAGTCTTATACACATTCCTAGACTTTATGTATCTATAGCTACAACTTCCAGGCAGGGAGCAACCCTCCTGTGGGCCAGGCTTAGGCTTGCCTGCAACCCCCCTTCCCTTCTTCACTCAGACAACTCTTTAATCCTAACAGCCCCCGAATACCCTTTAGTTGGTCATCAGGATCTGGGAAAGAGCTACTTATATCTATGGCAGGATTTTAACCGTTGTAGGGCTTTCACTTGCTTTAGATGCAATGTCTATCCACTTTGCAAGGGGGGGCGCCATTTGGGTACCCCTAGAACTGAGAAGCTTTGTCAGCTATGTGACCTACAGGAAATCGATTCCTGTAGACATATTTTCCTCCATTGCACGGCCCTTACTGGGCCCAGGCAAGCCCTCTTGGGTAGATTTATTGGTGGTTCAATGGACCCCGGGATCTTGGTAAGGAGGCTTCTTGATCATGTGGACTCGGAAACATCAAGAGCGGCTGCAAAATTCTGCCAAATCTTTATAGATTAAGGAAAGCCTGCCTGGCCAATTGTGTTAAGGGGCCGTGTTAAGTTGTGGGTTACTGGACTTATTTTTTATTCTTCCATTTCTGATACTGTATTTGTATGTTGCATGATGTGTGGGATGTTGTTGGAAATTGTAATAGCCTTTGGCTTCACAATAAAGAAATACTTGACTTGACAGACAGCTCTTTAATCCCAACGTAGTCTTTATACCATAGTCTGTTTTCTCACAGACCTCTTTCTTCTATTACTTGGGGCTCTGGCTCCTTGTCTTCACTGCAGCCTCCTCAGCATTCAGGCTTCCTCCTGTCCAGACAGCCCTTCTGGCTTGGGTAGAGCTCTCTCTAGATTTTTGCCTCTTCTCTGGTCAGTACCCAACTGATTCCTCTGAGCTGCAGCTCAGTTTTATAGTTTGGCTTGTGGCTTAGCCATACCCATTTCCCAGCTGCTTCTGTTTAGGTGCTCTCCCTTTAGCTACTCGGTGCCTGCAGCCTCATTCGCACAGTCCTTAGGCTGGCGCTATTCTCTTAAAGGGCAACAGTCCACATGCAGCTTTCAAGGGCTCTGCCCTGTTACTGTGTCCTCGGTATGTTCTTTCTTTCCTAAATCCCTTAGAAAATCTCAGCTAAGAAGAAATATAAACTATCCACAATAAAATTAAAATGGCCTCCTTAGTGCTTTCTTAGCATTTGATACCCTGCTCACAACTTGAGGAGAAGGTGCACCTTTTTATTGCAATTTTTTTGTAATGGAGTTCCATTTGAAAAAACACATTAATCCCTTCTTACTATCACTGCTGGGGAATGGTCACTTTAAGAACATAAGAAGTGTCATACTGGGTCAGACCAATGGTCTATTGAGCCCAGCACCTGTCTCTAACAGTGGCCAATCTTGGTTGCTTTGAAGAAGTACCCAATAGGTAAGGTTGCCACCTATGTATATTTTTCCAGGCCACTTTTGAAAAATACATGTTGCAGGGCCTGCATTGGCACCAATACAGGCCCTGCAACATGTATTTTTCATAACTGGCCTGGAAAAATATACGTAGGTGGCACCCTACCAACAGGTCACAATGGGGAGATCAATTTTCTGTTGTTTACTCCCAGCTCCAGACAGTAAGAGGTTACGTTCTCCAAACCTACCTTTGACTAATAGCTGCGAATGGACCTATCCTCATGAAACTTGTCTAATCCTGTTGTAAACCCAGCTATACTACTGGCCTTGACCACATTTTCTGGCAACAAATTCCACAACTTGTGTGTTGAGTGAAAACAATACTTTATTTGTTTTAAATCTGCTACTTGCTAGTTTCATGGAGTGTCTCCTAGTTCTGTTACTATTTGAGAGGGTGAATAACCATTCCCTATTTACTTGTTCCAGCCCGCTCATGATTTTATAAACTTCTTTCGTATCTCCTCTGAGACAACTCCTGTTTGTTCATCTCTGTTTACATCCCCCCACCCCCACCGATGTCAAGGGGTTATGAGGAAGCTACGTGGCAACAGCTTGTAACATACCATGATAATTTGGGCCTTCCATTCCCAGAAGCCCACCTAGTCCTGACAGGTGATTTCAACATGAAGATGGGTATTATGGTAAACTGAGACAAGAAGAGGAATCTGGTCTCACCTAGGCTAGATGCTGTAAAGATAAGGGGGTAAATGAAGCAGGTGTCCAGCTAGCGAAATTGATATTTGTTCATGTGTTCTAATTTGACATTGGTTTCTTCAGTAACTTGCTGCACTTTGCTGATTTTACTGAAGAGTTTCTCTCTGTGGAGACTTGTTTTGTGCAGCTCAGCCCTAATTTCTGCTCTTAATTCTTGGATTAATATGGCCACGGAGTCATTTTCCCCATCCTCTCTGCTGTGCAGCTCTTCTGGGGGTGGGGTTTCTCATGCGGCCGCCATATTGTCTTGGCCTGTTTCTTTTTTTATTCTTTATTTTTTATTCCCCCCCTCGGGGATTTCTTTTTATTCTTTATTTTTTATTTCCCCCCTCGGGGATTAATTTGACCATGCAGAAGCTCTTCAGGGAGTCTGATTCAGATTTTTTTTTGAAGGATTTCATCCCCTACCACCTTCAGTTTTGGAGTGCAGGTGGAGGTGCTCCAGTGGGGTTTTTGTTGTCACAAGTCAGGAGGCTCCGGAATAAGTGGCTGCTACTCTTTGCACATGCAAAGTTCCCTCCCCGCCCCCCCAAATTGATATTTAAGTTAAATTTGACACTTTTAAATGGCTCTTTCTCGGACGATTCAGTGGTAGAATTGACCTGTTTGTTCAGATTAGGAGGCAGTGTAATTGATTATATTGCTGTGTCCTCCTTGCTGCTTCCTTTGGTTGATAAATTTTGCATTGGGCAACAGCCGGCCAGTGACCATCGGCCACTTATTTTACATTCGAAAATGCCCTATAGTTTTAGGGTCCGTCTAGCTATTGCCTCTTACCCCATGGAGCTGGTGGGTGCTGAAGTCCATAAATGGGCAAATTTATATGAAGATGTAAACAGGATACTCTCGAATGTCCTGTGGTCACCTGAATGTTGTCCAATATGGAATAAAGGTATAAAATCTGACACTTTAGATGAAATTTTGAGTTTATAGGAGGGGCTGCTAGAGCACCTTAAACCCCACTTAGCCTGCCCAAAGGGTAGGCAGTATGTGCCTTGTGGGAGGAAAAATGTTTGGTTTGACAGCAAGTGCCGGGGGAAAAAAAAGTGAGTTGTAGTTAATATGTTCTACCTATAGGTGTACTAATATTTGCAATACTCCTTCCTGTTTCTATACTCTTAAAAACAGTATAGGAAATTGCTGAGGGATAAGAAATAGGCCTATACTAAAGGGCTGTAGGCCAGTCTGGTCTTAGCTGCCCATAATAAGGATAATGCAGGCTTTTGGCGGATTGTCAGTGATTCCTTTAGACATGAATGGTTTGACCCTGTTTACTGTGTATTGAAAATGGATTGGGAGCACACTTTTGAGTCTCTTTTTGCCAGTGAACTATTGGCACAAAGTTCGGTTTCATTTGAGATTGATTTGCCCGTGTGACTCTTTTGGAAATATCTAGTCTAATAGACGAATTAAAACCTAGTTAAGCCTCGGGTGTTGATTTTGTGCCTCCTGAACTCTTGAAAATACATAAGGTCTGGTGGGGACTGGTGAGTACCTTTTTTTGCTGTAATGTTTACTTGGATTGATAGGACAGACCATTTCCCTGCAGGGTGGAATACAGCAATAGTAATCACGGTTTATAAAAAGGAGCCAAGGTCTCAATCATGTAACTACAGACAGTTTTGTCTTCTTGGAAATTGTACGCCCAACATTTGTTTCTAAAACTGGAGGAGTGGCGACTCAAGGGAAGATACTATGAGATGAACATGCCTGTTTTAGACAAGGACGATGTATGTTAGATCACTGTATGGTTCTTGCCCATCTTGTTGATAAATATATGAACAAGAATGGCAGATTTTATGTGGTCTTTGTGGATCTTAAATCCACCTTCGATTCAATCCCCCGGACTGGGCTGTGGCAGAAACTAGCAAATTTAAGTGTAGATAGGTGTTTGCTTTTTCTCATGAGAGCGCTTCATGCAAATACTTCCTTGCATGTTAAATTAGATACTAGAGGTCATTTGTCTGACCAAATTAAGATTTCATCGAAGGTATGTCAGGGCTGTATATTGGCGCCTTCTCTCTATCATTTTTATATTAACGATATTATCCCATTTGTTACTAATTCAGGGAATCATCCCCCTAGGCTTAGTTCTAAACAAGTTGCATGTTTGCTTTATGCTGATGTGGCTCTGATGTCCCAGACATTAGCAGGAATGAGGAGAACCTTAGTGGCCCTAGCAGATTACTGCAGTAGTAAAAAACCTATCAACTACGGGAAAATGAAACTTATGGTGTTCTCTAAATGGAGGAGGAAACATCGATGGGTGATAGATGGAAAAGCTATTGAGCAAGTTGACTCCTTTAGGTACCTGGGGATTGTCTTTCAAGCATCGGGCCTGTGGGTTATTAATTGCAGATCGGCCGTTGAACAAGCAAATAAGAATGTGTTAGCTACCCTGTGTTTTTTTAAAGTGAGGGGTGCACATCTGGTGACCAGGGCCATCAAAGTCTTTGATGCCAAACCCAAGGCTTAACTCTTTTATATGGCACTTTTTTGTTGACCATTAAGAAACCTCAAGCTATTGAACCTGTTAAATCTAAATTCCTTAGGGTCCTCTTGGCGGCTCCTCAGGGTATACTCAGTGTGGCCCTGTGGCTTGAAACAGAATGCATTTCACTGGCAGTGGCTACAGCAGTCTGGTGTGTTGGTGTGAACTATTGGCTTTGTTTAATTTTCTTGAAGCCACCTGGTCTAATATCTTTGTTAGTTATTGATTCCTACCCCAACCATTGGCTAAGGGTAGTTCAACTAAAATTGAGTTGTTTGGGATTTTCAGTAGCTCATGTGATGGCCCAGGGCTACTTCAGGGCTAAATCTGAACTGCGTACAAGACTGATGGACTTGGATCATCAGGATATTATTGCTAAATTGAATCTGACCTCATTCATCTCTGATTATCGTACTTTGATCCCTGGAAAGGATTCCTCTGCCCCTTACCTTAATAACCTTTCTGTGTTTAATCAAAGGAAACTGTCTTTGGGTGCCCGCATGAATGTGCTGCCCTCCGTGGTTTTAGAGGGTTGTTACAAATCTATTCCATCTGGGGAGCAGAGGTTCTGGGGAGGTCGAAACAGTACAGCACATTTTACTGTTCTGTAAACTGTACGAGGAAGCTTGCGATAGGCTGTTTTGCCCAATTTTAAGATCTTTCCTTCGTAGATCTGCTACTGACTATATCCATCTCGAGGATAAGGACAGCATTAGAACATCAATGGTGGCTGGATTCCTGTCTCAGACAGTTAGGTATTGTAACGAATGGTTGGCCCAATACTGCTTTTGACTCTTTGTTGTATGCTCAGCCCTGGACCATGGTTTGGGTGTCTAATAGTATAATCTGCTATTGACCTGCTCCTTCTTTAAAAAAAATAAATAAATATGTATTTACACAATAATTCTTGAATGTGCAACATGGAAAGCTACATGCCAAGTGCTTTTTCTAGCCACCATACACTCCATAGCAAGGAAATGGAAATCCTTGATTGGTCCAACAGTGGATGACTGGATACAGAGACTCTGGTTCATAGCGTTAATGGAAAAAATTGCATCTGATCTGAATGGCAAGATGGAAGACTTTTATGTATCATGTTCTCCGTGTTGGCCAATAGTAACCAATGGCATTAACTTCAAAGTTTTTGAAAATACAATCAATCTACAAAAAATGTAAAGGATGCTACACTGCAACTTGCATTATTAAGTGAAGAGGTCACCTGTTCGACATTGCTATAATCGCTCGCATAATTATGTTGTTCTTCTGTTTCTTTTTTTGTATTTAGGATTTAACATTATGTTATGTATTTGAAACCTTACATATTTCTCCATTGGTTGCGAGGAAACAAAAAGGATGTGTTTTTGACTTGCTAAATAAAAAACTTCAATTAATTTAAAAATAAAATAAAATAGTTCTTGAATGTGGATATTGTCCTTTTTTAGGATGCCCAATTGTATAGTCGGTCTTATTTGTCTGGTTTGTGTTTTTATATTTATATTTGTGCTTATGTTTGCTAAGGCCTACAGGCACGCAATCAATCAATCAGTCTTTTGCAATTCAATTTTATTAACGGCACTGGCTTTCGCCATGGCCTAAAGAAAAGTTACAAATAATGAAATAATAAAATAAAGTAGTAGAACGTGATACAGCAATACTACAAAATATCCAAAATGCCGTCGGTAACTGAATGGAAGCGTAAATAAACGTACAGCCGTTTCTAAATCAGTCACCATGGCAGTTTCAAGATGGAGTGGCATATTACACAGTAGATGTTAGCACTCTTAGAGTTCTGGAAAAGGTAATAAGCAGTATGCTAGTCTAAATTAAAAAAAACCCCAACAACAACTACTCCATGCAACCATTTCTTCACAAGGGCTCATAGATAAATAACCACAGGGAGGAACAGGGAGGCGCAAAGGGGAACAACTTTCATCACCTTTTACCTTTTATGTCTAACAATGATTCATTTAAACATGGTGCAGCAAGCATCCTATCATGAAGTTACAGAGTTGCCAGAGTCCACGTATCATGGAGTTATAGTCCACGGGGAGGGACAGGGAGGAACTTGCTTCCATCACCTTTCATTTTCCATGTCATTTAAACATTGATACAGCAAGCGTCTTTCCATGGAGTTACAGAGCGTCCGACTTATGATATGGAAGAAAATAGCCATTTTAAAATATGACAAGTCCGTGACTTGTAGGAAAAAACACTCTACAAAATATTTTCCAATATTGTACAACTCTTGCTGTTTAAGTTGTTCACAAGTTTGTTCAGGCAGCTACTCATGCTCTTATTGAAACGTTTACAGATATCTTATGCTTGTAAACAGAACAAGCAGCGGATTGGTCTCCTTTTAGCTCTACTTATACACTTTATGCTCAACAGCATCATCCCATAGAGGAGATCAAAAACCTCCAATATACAAGTTACATCCTCAACCTTGGTCATGATTGATCTCCGTAGATCCTTTGGTGTCTTAACCTTTCCTTGGAGGCTAACCAAACATATTTGGCTACTGCCAAAATTACCTCTCTGTCTACCGAAGACAGAAGAGTCAGCAGAAAAACCTCCCCCCCCAACTTCCTACTTTTTTGTTGCAGTGGAATTATCCAAGTTTCTTGCAACTGCTGGTAATGTGTACAACGCAGCATAAAGTGTTCAACTGTCTCTACTTCATTTGAGCTGCAAGTACATATACGAGAATAATAGGGCTTATTCCTATACCTCCCCTCAGTAACTGCTGTCTTAATTTGTTGAAACCTGAGCCTCGTAAAACTCTTGCGCAGAATAAGATTAATTATTAACAAAAGGTAAGGCTCTGATAAGAATACTTCCTTTATCTGGGCTAGAAGCGGGGCTACCTTCCACTGAGTCACAGTGGCTATATCTCCCTGCATAGAGATATCTTTAATCCTCAAGCATAATTCCTGCTTGACTAGATTTATGGTTTTTCCTTGGAAAGACCCAAAGGTAAATCCCAAACAATTTAATAGGGTCATCAGATAAGTTAGCCAGGGATATGATCTTACTCCAAGGTACTCTAGTTCTTCTAATAGACCTTTGGCCACTAATGCATCCTCTTGCCGTCCCAGAAGTCTTAGCCAAAACCTTAGGAAGGCCAATTTCCCCACACAGTTAATTGAATAGTCTCCTGTTTCCGCCTGTACTACGCCACCTGGGAAACTATTACCGACCCCTAAGACACGTCGTAAAAACTTATTTTGCGCTCTTTCGATATCATCCAAGATAGGAAACAGGATGACTTCCAGCTCAAATGACACCATAGCCTGGATCTTTGCAGTATATGACTGCAAAATTGTAGATATCGGCACTCCCTTTGAGGTATTCGCTGCCCTGAGGATTTGACCTGGTGTTCTGGTCACTTTCACGGCCCTTGCTTTAATATGTTTCCACGAGCCATTTTTGGTAAAGATAATACCCAGATAGTAAAACTTATTTACCACTGAAAAGTATTTTCCTTCAATTTGCCAACTAGCCTTTGAATTTTTGGCTCCGATCACCATGATATGAGATTTCCCTACATTCACATTTAGGCCATTTGAAGTGTAGTATTTCAACAGTTCCTTTATCTGCCTTTTCAGGCCCTTTTCGGTCTGCGAAATTAATACCACATCATCTGCAAATTGGAGTAATTGCAAGGCGTAGGACTTTATTTTAGGCGAGCAGTTTTCCCCGTCTCAACTGATTTACCATATCTGCCACAGAAAGGTTAAAAAGGAGAGGGCAGCCCTGTCGTACTCCACGTCTAACTGGGATAGGGGTACTAAGTCCTCAGTTTCTACCCATTTTAACTTGGGTTTCGTTGTCGGTGTGGATTTTAACGATTAAGGCTAGTAAGTTCAGGTTTAATACCCCACCTTTTCAGTTTTCCCCATAATATGTTGCAGGGGACAGAGTTAAAGGCTTTTGTTAAATCCATAAACCCAAGATATATCTTCCCCCTTCTAATCCCAGTATATTTGAAGATAACATAGGCCAAGATGAAGTAGCAATCCATTGTTGAGTGATTTTTACGAAAGCCAAATTGTTCAGTTGGAATGATTTTATTTTCCTCTGCCCATTTCTCTAGATGTAATAACAAGGTCTTAGAGTAATTTTGCTAGGGACAGACAGTAAACTAATTGGCCTATAATACGCTGGATCATGTATATCTCCTTTTTTAAATATCGGGGCTACCCAGCTACAACCCCAGGTTTTGGGAATCTCGCCTGATTTATTTATTTCACAAAATAGCTCTCTCAAGATTACTGCCCACCAACTCGGCGGTGTTTTCAGTAACTCAGCTGTAATACAGTCTGGTCCAGGTGACTTATTGTTCTTTAAGGTCACAATCATGTTCTCAATAGTTTCAGTTGAGGGATAGAAGTCACAGGGATCAGCTGTTAATTCCTCTGTAATTATCTCTGACCTGGTCCAATCTATGGATCAGAGTATCCTGATCTATTACTGGCAGTGCTTTGAATGCCTTATCGACATTTGCGACATCATTTGCCCCAGGATCGTCTTGCAAATATTTACTGATCAATCCAACCAGACTCTGTTTTCCTGCTTGCAATATGCCCTTCTCTACTTCTGGAAAAACTTCCCCTGGCCTGGGTCTATCCAGGGGTACATCAAGATTCCATTTTCCTTGGATAGTATCCCTTTGGTGGCCCTCGTTCCCGGCATTCACATTAAAAATATGATTATCTGGAACTTCCATCGGCTGCACATTTACTGCCTGATTATCACTTTCTATCTGAACTTCCAACTTCCTTTTCTTTCATTTTGATAATTTCTTTGTAGCGAGCTCTTAGTTTAGCTATATCTAGTACTGGGGATCTAACAATCGGGAAATTGTTACCCTGAGAAGCCACCTTTTCCTCCCTTTTGCCCAAAGGTACGAGATTTGGGGAAGACACCTGCCTCTGCTCATAGCCTTTCTCTTTTCCTAATTCCAAGGAATTTGAATTATAGGCAATAACTCTATCAATAAAAATGCCCCTATATTTGAGGTATTTCCTAGCCTGGAATATATTCTTGGGAATATTCAGGGAAATAAACACAATCTTTAAATGATACCCCCATTTACCTGGTGAAAAGTATGTTATATTTTGGATTGCTCCTACTTCAATTTCTTGGTGTAGAAGTTGTGATAAATTGGTGTAACATAAGTAGGAGCATCCCATGTAGGGATCCTTCCTCCCTGGTCTTGACCCACCATAAGGTGGATCGCAAAATTGTCTACTGTCATTTTCCACCTGGGATAGACTTTATTTGAGGGGCCAGCTAACCATCTGCTCCTATTCAGCCTATAATTTGGACTCAACTCCGGCACAACCATAGATCTCTGCAAATTTAAATTCTTTTGCTGCACCTCCCCTACTGCCACCGGGATAACATAATCCAACTGCCACCAGATATCTCTAAGCTGGTTTTCCACTCCTTGGGGACTGGAAAACAAAGCAGCTACCGTTTGAGCTATCAATGTAGTTTGTTCTATTAAATAACTTTCGATGGTTGGACCAAGATCTAACGGCAAACAATTCTGAGGACTTTTGCCAATACCCTCTCCAATATGCGCATTCTCATCAGCTGCACAGGTGACTAACGCGATGTTAATATTTGAAGATCACATGACTAGATAGAGCACAACTGCATGGAGCGCAATATTGATGTCATTTTGGAATATTAACATCGTGTTAGTCACCTGTGCAGTCGGGAGATGTACTTAATGTGGTGCCACAGAATGGATATTTCAAATATACGTTTTTTTTAAAAAAAGATCAATTATTGCCCCGTTCGAAGTAGAGTAACAATGTAATATTGGAGAGAGAGGACCTTGTCATCGTAGCTTTAGTGCTTCCCCCAACCAGCAAAGGAAGAGGATTGAGGCTGAAAGACCAAGGGAAAGTGTGGGTGCATGGAGCCTAAGTTGTAAGCGAGCAGAGTATGCAACACCATACTACAATTTCAGTGCTTACAAGGTGTGCAAGTTAAGGCAGGAGCCTTAGCATATACAATTTTCAGGTTTGTAAAAGTTTACTTGATATGAAACGGCTTTAACTAAGTTTGTAAAACTGTAGGTTTTTTATTTGCCTAATATTATACAGAAGTTAGAAGTTGTCTTAATCTTGATAGATTTCTTCGGTAATTATACTCCAGGAAATGATGCATCAGGGTATGCCAAAATTAGAACATTTTAATTGTATTGTATTCGTCATATTTCTTGCTTTTCTGTGTTGATTTTAAGCTAGATTACATGGCCTTAAAGTTCTTGCTGTTTTATTTATAGATTGACATTAGGAGATGGATACTATGAAGAAAAATCAATTTGTCCACTTTTCAATATAATATTGGTGCAAAACAAATGATCATATTCAGGAAGAAGCAGTTATCGTTTGTGAACAGGAAAGATACTGTCACACACACTGTACATTAGAATGGGTAGATCTTATAGATTCTGTAATTTTGTTTTATTTGTTTCTAATTTTTATCCCGCCCTTCTGAGTTAGGTTAAGAGTGGCTTTCAAAATATAAAAACATATAATACAACTTTTAAAAATCCCTTAACCCCTCCCCCCCCACCACACACAAACCTTTTCCCTAACCCCTCGGCCCAACCCTGACCTTGCCTGCCAAATGCCTGACCATACAAAAAGGCCTTACATCTTTTCCAGAAAATCTTTTCCTCCATCTCCAAGGTGAGGGAGTTCCATAATTGTGGGGCAGCCACTAAGAACGCCCCTCCATGTGCCCTTGTTGTGAAAACTTCATGGACAGATGGTACCCACGAGATGGTGCTCCCAACCAACCTCAGAGGTCATGACAGAACATAAGGGAAGAGGTGGTGTTTCAGATACCTGTGGCTCAACCGGCTTATGGCTTATAGGTCAGAATCAGCATCTTGTATCGTGCCTTAAAAGCTATTGGCAGCTAGTGCAGACTCTGGAGAACTCGTGTAAAGTACTGTGCTCCCGATGACCCACCTCTGACAGAAGGTGGGCTGCTACATTTTGCACCAGCTGCAGCTTCCGAACGGTCATCAAGGGCAGCCCAGCGTAGAGCGCATTGCAGTAGTTGAGCCTCGCAGCATGGATGACACTGACCAAATCCGAAACTGATAAAAAAGATTTTAATAAAACATCAGTATTCAATGAGTGATTAATAAGAGTATTATTAACATTTTTAGTTTGGTAACTTTTTAGCATGTAGAACAGTACTTGCTTTGACTTACATTTGTCCCATTTTGTGTCATGGCTTAATAATGAATGCTGCATCCAGGATATATCATGTTTCCATTAATACATTCAACAAGCATAAGCTTGACATTGACTTAAACCATTTGTATGTTATACATATTAAGCTATTTACTTTATTATCAATGTTTATTTTGGTTTACCAAAGCAATAAACCAAAACTGAAGGGATATTTGTGTTATTGATTGAGGTGGATGGGGAATTTGTTGTATCTGGCATTCCAATTCATATTAATTTGGTAGTTTCTCCTTCACCTGTCACTTGAACAGCTTGAAGATTCATCTTCAACTGTGCCCTGTCAAACTACTACGTCTCTCTCCCGAATGCTCTAATTTGAACCTTGTTGTGCCAATGGGTGATTGCTGTTAAGAGAGATGGTCTAAGAACATGCACTTGGCATGCTCTAACTAACCCAGAATCCATTTCTTCAGTTACTATACAAATACTGTCTAACATGCCTGTCTCCTATGTTAAATTAGTATTTGTAGGAGATGAGACAGTGATCAAAATTGGCTGATCTACAAATAGAGTTAAAAGGCCTCAATCAATCTTGGAGTCCCCATATGTTGCATACTGTACAGAAATGTAGATGGTGTTTGCACTGAACTCTCTACAGACTCCAAATAGCATAGTGACTATTGGTAGATGTTTATTATGTTAGATAGGTCAACAGGGTTAACCCTTTTGGAAGTATAACCCTTTTCAAGTCCCTTTAGGGCAGGGACATAAGCCCTTCTTTTCCATAGGTTCTTGATGAAACTGAAACCTTTGGATAATTGTGGTTGGAATAGCTAGGAGTTCCAGATATGCAAAGTTTGAGCTCCATATGGCTGAAGTATGTTGCTGCCATTCACTCCAAGGAATATAACTGATCTTTGGTTAATCAATCTGGAATTTCAGTTATTTGGAGGCTAGTTAATCAGGGCTTATCTGTGTACATTGGGGCTCGTTCATGCAACACTCTTCCCCCTTGCAGACTTACCACTTGTTCGTTAATATGTGTTTGTCTTGTCCAGTAGCACTGTACTCACGTGTGGCTGCTGATTTCCCTGCATTTCAGTGCCCCATTTTTACATGTCCATAAGACAGAGAAGTAACACAAGAGTGCGGACCCTCCTGACTTCCCTTGTGAGAGACTGTTTATGTAACGAAGGTTTGTGAGGCAAGGAAACCCATGCTAAGTAAGCCTGGCATGAGGGCATAGCTATAATAGGGGCAGGTGGTACCGCTGCACCAGGACCCCCAAATCTGAGAGGTCTATGCTCCCAGGTGGAGCTGCATCCCCTGTCATTGGGAGGAGATCAAAGGGGACCCATTCTGCCTTCTGAACCAGAGACAAACCAACCTAGCTACACCTGTGCCCTGACAGCATGGTGCTCTTCAGCACAGGTTTCCTTACCTTGCAAACCATCTTCATCCCATCCCTGTGGGAGAAGCCAGTACGTGTGGTCTTCTCACCTCTCCACAGCTGAGGTTTTACAAGCATGCCAGATCACTTGGCAGAACTTCTATTCTGCCTGCAATAGCACCTGCTCCATCCCCACTTGGGGAGAGACCAAGGCTAGAGTTGGCTTTACTGTGGGTTAGAGGTGGGACCCCGGGGCAATTACCGGATACCGGATTTACCGGTTTTCCGGTTCTCAAAAGAACCGGATTCTCGGATTAAATCCGGTATCCGGTACCGGTTTTATTTCATTGATTTCAATGGGGCACTGTGGGTACACTGGGAGGGTTCTGCAGATACCATGGATCAGTTGTTTGGTGTTGGGAGTGTTTTTCCTCTGAGTAACTCCATGACTGCAGCGTGAGGGAGAGACTGGGGCTGCAGGTAGACCAGCCTGGGAAGGTATTGTATTAATAGCATGGGTGAGTTACTTGGCAGTAAGACACTTGCCGCTGAACAACTGCAAAACCTGCAGCAGCCCTGTTGACAAGTGACAGGAACTAGGGTGATTGCTCCTGTTTTTCCAGGAGCAGCTTCCCCAGAGCTGGCATGCAGCCAGACCCATGCTTTTGTGTTCACATGAACAGAAAACCATCAGCATGGAAAGAGCTATGTGGCTAATATAACATGTGGAAGTACCTGAAGCATAGAATTTGAGGGCTGGAAGGAACTTCAAGGTTTTCTAGTCCAACACCCCGCTTCATGGCAGGATATCCCTGTCTACAGCATTGTGGATAGATGCTCGTACAGCTGGATTTTTTAAATCCACAAGAAAGGAGATTTCACAACCTCCCTGGGCAGCTTATTCTGTTGTCCAACAGTTCTCAGAGTTAGGAAGTTTTTCCTAATATTTAACCAAAAACTATATTACTGCAATTGAAACCCATTCCCTCTTCTTCTGCCTTCTGAAACCATGAACAAATTTTCATCATCATCTGTGGCATCCTTTTAGCTATTTGAAAACTGCTGTCATGCCCCGCCCCCTTACTTCGAGACTGAATATACCCAGTTCTTTCAGCCTTTCCTCATATGACTTGTGTCCAACCCCTTTATCCATCTGCTGTCCTTTTTGTTTCTTCTCCAGTTGGTCTATATGGGCCGAGCCAGGTTCAAGGTGTTGACATTGATCTATAAGGCCCTGTACGGTCTTGGACCTGGATACCTCAGGGACTGCCTCACCCTCCGTGACTCAGGACGTACTCTCCGGTCCACTGGGGGCGCCTTCTTGGAGGTCCCCCGCGTAAAGCGGGGGGCTACAATGGAGAGGACATTCTCGGTGGCTGGGCCCCGGCTGTGGAACTCCCTCCCAGAGGAAGCACGATTGGCCTCGAGTCTGCTGGCCTTCCGTCAGGCCTGCAAGACATGGCTGTTCTCCCAGGCCTTCACAGGCAGGGAGGGGAGGGTGGGATAAATTTTTGTATGAGGGTATTTTAAAATTGTTTAAAATATTTGTTTATATTTTTAAATTTTTTAATATATTGTGATAAATTGTTTATGTTATGTTGGAAGCCGCTCCAAGATGCCGTAGGCATAGGGAGCGGCATATAAATGGAATTAAATAAATAAATAATAAATAAATATATACTGCTTGAAGTGTGGTGTCCAGAACTGAGCACAATACTTCAGTTGAGATCTCGACAGCGCTGAGTAAAGTGGCACCACCATTTCCTGCATCAGGGCTACAATGTACCTGTTAATACAGTACCATATGGCGTTTGCCTTTTTCTGTGGCAGTGGCTGAAAACAAACAAAACGGGGTTGAGCTAGATCCCCTGGCAGCCACAGGGAGCGCCACCGCAGCTACCACACTTTGGGCCATCGGGGAGGGCTGAGTAGCCCCCCCCCAGGGAATCCTGGAAGTGGGTCTGCTGTCACATGTCCCTCCATGCCACAGGTCGGCCAAGGAGCTGTTCACATGGGACAGGACTCCCGGACCCATGCTGCACAGCAGGATTAGGCCCCAGGAGGAGCTGCCACCAAACAGCTGGTTGGGGGCCCGGAGGAGCACATTCACCCAGGCTGCCAACAGCTGATTGGGAGTTCCTGAAGGAGTTCACTCACTTGGGCCACCAAACAGCTGATGGGGGGCCTTCTCACCCAGGCTGCCAAACAGCTGATGGAGGGGCTCCTCTGCCCCCCGGGCCCCTCTCAATCAGCTGTTTGATGGCCTGGGTGAGTGCGTTTTTCCAGGCCTCCCTGATCGGCTGTTTGGCAGTGGGGGCAAGTTCACTCCTCCAGGACCCCCGATCAGCTTTTTGTGGCCTAGGGGAGTGTGCATCTCTGGGCCTGATCTTCAGACCTTGCTTCATGGTGGGACTGGGCAGGGTCTAATATGGGAGGGCAAACGTTAACCCAGATTAGCCCATATGGGAGAGCCTTAGCCTGTACTGTATCGACAACCTTCTCCTGATGCCACGTCCTGTAGCAGCTGGCTGCCCACCCCGAGGCAGAAGTGGGAGAACATCTGACAGCCATTGCACTGACAAGCAGGTGACTCACAGGTTACTATAGGCTGCTGTCTTGTTTGTTTTCACCCAGCGTTGTGTTGCTGACTCATGTTCCGTTTATGATCCACCATAACTCTCAGATCCTTCTCTCTGGTGCTACTGCCTAGCAGCCAATTATCCCCCATTTGTTCTTTGCTTTTTTGTTTTTTGTGCAATATTTTCATTTGTCTTTGATAAACCTCAATTTTTTTTATCCCAGGTCTCTAGTTTATCTAGATCATTTTGTATTTTCATCTTATCTTGCAAACTGTTTGTAACCCCTCTCAGTTTTGTGTCCTTTGTAAATTTGATGAGTATACTTGCTATTCCCTCCTCCAAATCATTAATGAAGATGTTGAAGAGGACTGGACCCAGGACAGATCCCTGTGGGACACCACTTGATACCGCCTCCAAATGTGATACCATTCCATTGTAAGCTCTTGGGCAAGGACTGTATCTATCTTATTTTCTGTAAAGCACCAGGTACATCACTGGCGCTATATAAATGCTTATAATAATAAATAACTATATTATTCGTTGAGTGTGACTTTTCAGCCTGTTGTGAACCCATCTAACGGTAATCCCATTCAGCCTGCATTTTATCATTTTATGAGAATATAATATGGGAAGTGTCAGAAGCCTTGCTGAAGTAGAGAGATATTTTGTCTACTACATTCCCCTTGTCAACCAAACTAGTAATCCAGTCAAAGGAGGAAACAAAATTGGTCATGGACACAATTTATACTTCAGACTGATTTCTTTACCTATCAGTTTAAAACTGAGGCAGGCAGTGCCACTGCAAATCATATAACAACATTGTAAATCATGTGTATGCTATGGGATTGCACTCAGTGCAAACAAGGCATTTGACTTAATCTGCACACCTGCAGAATGGGAATCATATGAAGATGAAGTGTAAGGATATCAGATTCACAACACCTTGTATATAATCTTTAAATTTACACCTCTTTCATCTTTATCTTTCATATTCACCCTGTCCCAGAAGACCACTTCACTTCTCCCTGTCCCTATCTAATCCTCTACCCTAAAGTCCCACTTTTCAGAACCTACCAGTGAAAAGGAGAATGATGCATTTTGCTCTTTTGTTTCTTTGAGGTATAAAGGAGTCCAGAACCTGTGTGTGTGTTTAGGTTTTTTCCTGTTTATTTTTTCTCTTGAAAATATGAGAAATGTCAAGTCTTGCTTTCCTTTTTATGTTGCTGTATGACTGGTTTGATGACTCACATGTGCATTGGGATCTTTCCCAGTCCTTAACTGAAGGGTGGGGGGAGTGCTCAATCCTTAAATGAGCTTTTCTCCAAAGTGTTAAAATAAGTGTTCCGGAAAAAAGAGCACAGCAAGGTAGGCTTCAAAGTGTGAATATAAATTACTTGCTATCTCATTCAGGCTTCGCTCCCTTCATATTTTTCATCTACATTTTTCATTCTTCTACAAAATTCTTCAGGATAGATAAAATCTTTAAATTTGTATTGTAAAAAGCAAGAAAGCCAGCATTTAAACAGGCATTTAAATTTTATAGATGAAGGATGAGGAGCATCAAACGGCACATTTCCCTGTCATTTTTTTTAGTACTCTTAAAAGCCTTTAAAAGTGTCTATTTGGAAAGAAAAAGAGAGAAAGGTGCCACGTTACATGTCACCCCCAAACCCGTTGTTCTATTTTCATAACCACTTTCTCAATCCCTATTTTCTCGCCTCCTCCCTTTTTAGGACCCCTGTCCCCTTTCTTGTCTATTTTCATCTCACCTTTTTTCCCCTGAAATGATCCACTTGTTTGTCTCTGTTTTTCAGTCTTAGCACTCTGTTCCAGTCTGAATCTTCCCTCCCCATTCTCCCCTTCATTCCTTGCTCATCCCCTTTTTTTAAATCGCCCCCCCAAGTAATCCTGGCCCATGTATCTTTTTTCCTCAGAATGTCCTATTCCTCACACTTTTTCCATACCCATAAAAACACCACATTTTTAATCTCTCCCTGTCCCCTTTTCTCTTTGTTTTCCCATCTAGTCCAAACCGACTTACTGAGTCTACTCCTCTACCAATTTTTGGCTCTCAGGCCTTTGTCATTCACTTCAATTCTCAAGAAAGGGGGTAGGAATAAGTGAAGCCTGTTAAGTTTTCTAGATGATAACATAGCACCTCTTGATCATCTTAAATCAGGTTAGTTTGGTATTCCTGAATAGAAATATAATATAACCTATTACTGGTATTAAATGCTATAATAGCTTGTTTGTTTACTTCAGGAACTTCAAATAGAAGTAGCATGCTTAATGGTACCAGGAATATTGCTTTATGTGACTTTTAGAACATGCTGTCGTCATAGTAGAGCGCTCTGTGGCAACTACTCTTTGGTCTTGTCTAGACTAGAGATTCTATACCTTTTGTTACTTCAGTTATTAATAGCCTTTGCACAGCATTGGAAGGCTGAGAAATTGGGAATTGTTTATAAAATAACAGTTTTAGTACTCTGTTACTAGGCTTTTGATTTTGCCTATGAATTGTAGCAAAAAAAAAGCCTGTAACACTTTTGAAAATTTGAAATAGTGAGTGTATGGTACCAAAGATCATCCAGTGCTTCTGGGACTGTTGCAATACGAATTGCAGAAGATGTAAAAATAGCTGTAATTGTACAATTCTTTGCTTGACTTGGTTGTTGGATTAGTTATGTGTTAGGTTTTTTTTAAGTTCTTTTACTTTATTTCTAAAGGGGTACAATTGTTATAATTGTCAGGCTATTCAACATAAGAATATAAGTAGTGCCATGCTAGGTCAGACCTATGGTCCATCGAGCCCAGCATCTGTCTCTGACAGTGGCCAATCTTGGTCGCTTGGAAGAAGTACCCCACAGGTCACAGTGGGGCAATCAATTCCCTGTTATTCACTCCCAGCTCCTGGTAGGAAGAGGTTACATTCCCCAAACTTACCTGACTAATAGTTGCCAATGGATATATCATCCAGAAACTTGTCCAACCCTATCTTAAACCCAGCTATACTACTGACTCTGTCCAGTCATAAAGGATGCTAAATGCTCTTTTCTCTGTTTTTGCTAGCAGGAAAGCATTATATGAAAATCCTAGGCTTCATAATGTTTGGGAAGAAGAGGTATGTGCCTGCACATGTACATTTGACTTACTTTGCTGATGAATCACTTCATTTTAACCATTAGATTTATTAACTGAGGTAGCGAACAGAGTGAATGAAACTGGAGAACAGTATACTATTCTGTTCTCAGAATGCAGCAGAATAGAAGAGATGAATGCATGGGATGGTTTACTTCCCCACAATTCCAAGCTAGAAGAGGAGGTTAGTGGCCTACCTCTGACGTCATAATGTCTCCAGTGAACAAAGAGCTGTTTGTAGGCAGCTGTTCAGGCCAGGGCTGTAAGGATTTGTTCATGCAAGGCAAGACGGAGTGAGAGGAGAGATGGCGAGGGGCAGGAAGAGAGAAGGAAGAAAAGGGTGGGGACAAGGAGAGCCACAGCGAGATGGGAGCTCTCTTGGATCTCAGAGCCCAAGAGGCATGGAGAATTCACAGGACAACTTGGTGTCCTCTGACTTTTTTTTAGGTAAAAGCTAGTTATTTTCTATTTCAGCTGAATTCTAGAAATATATTGTTCTAGAAATCTGAATTCATTCCCACTTACTGCAGGATTACGGCTGGATTTTTACTTTTTCACTTCCAGTGAGTGATTTGTCCTGTAAAATATCCCAAATGATTTGGCTTCCAAAACTCTCAGAAAAGATTGTTTCACAATTCCATTTCTCCCTGGTAGCATCCTAAATAGTTCATTTCTGCCCTTGCATCAGATATTTGTAGGTTGTTTTCACCCCCGCCCCCCAATCTCCTAGAAGAATATAGTAATCAATGTATTTAGTCTTTCCTTATAAGTCTCCTCTCCCTCTTGTCTCTTCAGAAGAGAAGAGCAGAGGCAAAGCAGAGGGTTGTGACATGAACTTTGCATGCTTGTGCCACAGGCCTTTGTGTAACTGCAAATGAGACTTCTGTCTCATTTTAGACTTTTAAGAGACTTCATGATATCTCCGTGTCTAATTAAAAGAACTTAATTATATTCATTTTGAATCTTTCATTCAGCATGTTCTGGTTACATGTATTTTGTTCATTGAAACTGTTTCAGTGACGGTAATTTTTTATTTTCATTAGAAATAACATCAGTATCTTGAGTGTTCAAATAAAATCTTGGTCAAATAAGACAAATATTTTGGCTGATGTCATTTTCAACATGAGGAAAGCATTTAGCCAGGTTCTTCACTGCAGGTGTGAACAATGTCTTCTGCTGCTCCTCGCTATTTGCAGTGTCAAGGTACAGAATGGTCTAGAATGCAGAAAAACATCTCTAGGACAGAGGTTCCCAAGCTGTGGACCACAACCATCTGCAAATAGGGCTGCAATCCTGATTAATATTTGATAAAATTTGCTTGTCTTTCTTGCTGCACTGTCATTTCCCCATTGCCAGCAATGGAGAAAATGCATGAACATGGGTCCCTGGTTCTTGGGGTCGGGTTTAAGTTTCAGAATGGATCACAGCAAAAAGTTTGGGAACCACTGCTCTAGTATTTTCTGATGTGTTACCTAAAACTGAGTCTTCCATCTTAAATACTGTGCATATCGATAAACTTGAAATGTTGCCAGTTTCTTATATTCAATTCTTTGTCACTGTATTTACTTTAAAACATTTACAATTGCAACACCAGCAGTAACTTTAGATTATTAACTGTTTTACCCAAATACTATAATTTCTACTTTCTACTATGAAACTTAGCTTGTTAGGGTTTTAAAACTATCCTCTGCTTCAAAGTATTTTTTGAGTGGAGAGGAGAGCAGTCAATTCAGAGGTGAAAAATAGTGTGCAAAGCATAGATTGGGGTTGAATGTAGTTACTGCAAAGAGATTGACACAGCCTCACAGGTATACTTGCTTGTTAGTAACAAAAGGTACCCATGAACACCTGTACTCTTCATTAATTTTGTTTGATCACCATTGGGGCTGATCCCATGCCCATGCCCATGATACGCACGTGTGCGCAATCTCCATTTGCCCATTGTGGGAACATTGTGCCACACGCAAGCTGCGTGGATCTCGCAAGTAGGAGGTTTGGGATTGCAGCTACTGACTTCAGAACAAACCTCCAGTCCTTATTTATAAATGATGGATGGACTAAGATTTAGCTACTATGGAGATATTCCTAATTTTCATGATTATTTATTTATTTTATTTAAAAAATTTATACCCCAAAAATGTATGATCCAAAAGACAGCGTTGTTCTACAAGGATAATTCAGATTTAAATACCCAAATTTCTATTGTTGGAGGATCTTCTCTGTAGATGTTCTAGCCAAAAGCTTGGTTGTATTGAGGCTGAGATGCAGAATACTGTTCTGATGAAGACTCTTCTCAAACGCAAGAAAAAAATATGACAGACATGATTCTCTATTCCAGAGGAGTACAGAGGAAAATGATCTATAATAAAATACCTCATCTTTGAGAGTCTGACGGCCGCCAAGTGCTCTCCTAAATGGGACCAGTCTTGCTGCTGGGAAAAAACCTATTTCTCTGTGGTGTTCTGGCTAGAGAATCTCGTGGAGCCAAGAAGCTTATAAATGAGCAGGAATAGTCTGACTGAATGTCAGTTCCTTGTACGTTTCCCCGGTGGCCAGGGGTGTAGCTAGCTTGGAGTGGGCCCAGGGAGAAGAAATGGACTTGGGCCCCTCTATTCCCCCCCCAATCCTCTCCTCTGCCCCCCTCCTTCCTCTCCCCAGCATCCTTATTGCAGGAAACTGTCCCCAATTATATTGGCAGGGATGCAGTTTTCAGAAAACAGAAGAACCCTGTAGCACAGACAACTCCAGAAAAGAACCGGCCCCACAAAAACACCTCCTAGCTCCTCAGAGCCCATGGGACAGCCCCACACAGCCCCACTGGATGCCCCACATCACAGAAACCCTCAGCAGCACCATAAAAAACGCCAGGACATCTCCTAGCTAGCTTCACAGAGCCCCATGCAACAGTTGCCCTCTAATTCCAGAGAACACTTCCATAAAACTTCTCCAGAGACACAAAGAGAATTACAGACACACCTTCCTCCTCTTTAAACATGATTTTGGTACCATCAAATAGTAAATATAAAACAGCGTTGCAGTAAGTGCTGGTACTGCCACTTCCCTGTGAAAAGTAGGCAGGCACCAGTCCAGCGCTGCATGCAGCACCGTGTTGTGGGGGGAGGGGCAAAGAGGGCAGGGGGGCTTGCCCTTGGGCCCTCGTATGCAAGACAGAGAGGAGGAGGCGCAGTGGGGGAAGCTCCGGGCTGGCTGGCCCCGGCTCACTTGTTACGGCCCCAGGGCATGCTGGGGCTGTAGCAAGTGAGCCAGGGGGCCCGAGCTATGCTCTGGCTAGCTCGCCACGGCGGCTATGCCACCCAGGCCGGTACTTGCCCCCCCCCCGGCTCAGACTGCTGCCTCCCCCATCACCAGCGAGCAAGTGAGTGAGACTGTCACGTGCTGGCAGAGATCCGGAAGTAACTCCGGGTCTCTGCCACCATGTGGAGGACTTGCACGTTTGACCTGCCCCCCATAGCTCATACATGGCTATGGGGGGCAGGTGAAGCATGATGTCTGACCAATGGGGCGGGGGCAGAAAGCAAGTTGTACTGGCGTGTGGGAGCTGGACGTGGGGGGCCCATTTAGGCAGCAGCGGTGGTGGGCGAACCGGATGGCAGGTAGGGGGGCCGGGGTCGGGCGGCTTAGCTACAATTGGGATGGGATGGGCCCATGGGCCCCCAGCCATGGTGGGCCCTGGGACAAATGTCCTGCCTGTCCCTATGATAGTTACGTCCCTGCTGATGGCCTCTTTCTTCAGCTTTCCAGTTGCTATTGCACAGCAGCACCAACCAAAGAGAAGGCAAGGAAATCACTAGAAATCATTTGGGAAATGGTCTCAGCTGACTAGTCAGTCAAAGTCAGTCAGTCAAAATTCTTTTATTGTTAGCCTCCTTTATGGCAAACCATAAAATTTTATGCCCATAAATAAATCCATCAAAACAATCACCTATATAAACTCTAATATAAATAAATACATAAATACATACAACAATACAATTTTAGCCACCATACCCACTTATTTAACCTGTTTGAACAACAAAACCTGCAAGGAAAACATCGCTACCGCTCTGGAAGATGGGCCCTTGGTCTCCAGGAGTAGACGCATTCTAGAGTCCTCACTTAACCCCAAGGGTTGTAAGGCAACAGCTGGCACGATGTATTTGTCTCTAAGTTCCTGATAGGCTGGACAGTATAAAATAATGTGCTTTACTGTCTCTATACAGCCCCCCTCACAGAAAACACAAACTCTCTCCTGGTAGGGTGTATTTTTGTATCTACCCAAAACCAGAGCAGAGGGAAAGATATTTAACCTCATTAGGGAAAAGGCCCTCCTCAGGAGCCATGAATCCCAGCACATTAGATAAGACGCAGGAGGAGCTTCTTTGATAAAATAATCTGGGGCACAACGGAGAGAGGCCCGAGCTATGGACTCTGATTGCTGACTCTGATCACTAATTCTCTGAGCAATCATGCGATCTGCCCCTTTCTTGCCTAGAGAACACAAAATATTTCTGGACGGACCTAGTTTTGCTATTTCTAGTTCCGCTCTCCTGGACCACCCATCTTTTGTTTGGGTATTCAAGGCAAAGGCCAATAAAGAATCTGGGGTTCGGGGGTACATTTCCACCCTTGACCAGTATTTTAAAATGCTTGTCAAAGCCAAAGACCTAATCGGTACCACCCCAGTTCGGCCTGCAATAATACTTGAGGGACTGATCTTGGGACACCCAAAATTGCTTGTAAGAATAGATTTTGAGGAGGTTCAAGTTTCTCTAAAACTGAGAAACCCCAAACAGCCATAGCATAGAGTAACTGGGGCAAAACCTTGACCCTAAAAAGGGCCAGAGCCGGGCTCACAGCCGCCCTCCTTGCGTGTGGAAAAAACTAACAATTGAACCCACCGTTTTCTTAACCTGCTCTTGAATTTCGGCAAAATGGGCAAGCCAACTACCAGTATTAGAGAAGACTACCCCCAGGTACTTAAAGGCTTTTACCTGTTCCAAGACATTTCCATCCATTAGCCAGCAATATTTGTGTCGAGGTTTACCTATAACCATCACTTTAGTCTTAGAGTAGTTAATGGCTAGATTCTCTTCCTTGCAGTAGGATTCGAATCGGGTTATACTACGCCTCAACCCCACCTGCGTTAATGACAGTATGACCGTGTCGTCCGCATAGAGGAGGAGTGATAACTGATGGTTCCCCAACATGGGCGCATGGTTAGCTGGGTTCTCCATATATGGGATTAGATTATTGACGTAAAGGTTAAAGAGCATCGGAGCCAAAATACAGCTCTGGCTAACTCCCCTCTCCAAAGGGACATCGCCAGAGCATAAGCAAGAAAGGGCAGGGCGAACTCGTAAGGAGTTATTACTATGGAGGGAAATCATTAAGTACAGCAACCGACCATCAATGGACATACCCCTTAGCTTCATCCATAAGCTTTCGTTCCCTATCCACGAGGTCAAAAGCAGCCCGGAGGTCCACGAAACAACAAAACAACGGGATTTTGTTCTGTCTAGACAAGCAGTTAGAAATTATGCGGGTCGGTATATAAACCTGATCCACTGTTGACTGTCCTGCCCCAATTCAGCTGACTACATTTTAATTATACGTGGGTAATGCAATCTGGGAAAACAAGGCTTCCAGATTTTATTTTTTAAAAACTTTTTAATGGTGAAGGGTGTCAATCTTTGCTGCCTTCTAAATTGGTAAATAGTAGGGATGGCACTCTGGACAAAATTTTGGTTTTGGTCATTTTTGGTTTTGCTTCTCATGTATTTAGGTTCTTTTTTGGTTTCGGTACTATTGGATCTTTTGCGTTGATTTTTGTGCCGGATTTTTAACATTGCGTTTTTTCAATGGGGGACAGACAGCAATGTTAAAAATCCGGTGCGGAGGTCAGTGCAGAAGATCTGATGGTGCCGAAGCTCAAAAAGAACCGAAATTTCGGATTAATCCGAAATGGCCATTTTCGGGTACTTTCGGTTTTATCCGAAACCGAAATTCTGATCCCTAGTAAATAGCACATGGGTTAGAGGGGGGTGGGTAAGTGGCTGCCAATTAGCACTGTTCAGAGGCCTCAATACTGCAGTGAGGCACAAAATAGTCAGAAGTGCCCACGAGACTCGATGCCTCCAGGCAGCGTACAGTTTTAAACAATAAAATGGAATAACAAAAAACTACATAGACAAACTAGGGGTAAATTGAGAATGGATTTCGGTTCTCATGAGAGCACGTGAGGTTCTTGCAACCCCGGCGAAATCTCGCACGTTTTCACAAGGATTCTCGAGTGTCTTGTGAGATTCTCGGAAAGCCTCAGCAAATGTTCTTTGCATGCGTGCTCCTCCGGTAGCCATTTTGCGCATGGACATAGCTTTTTTTGAGGTTGCGACTCAGTGGCTGCGGGGGGCTGTGCATGCGCAGAGTAGCCATTTTTGCAGACGCGCAGAACTGTTTTTTGGACGCACAAGAATCTGGTGAAAACGGGCCGAGAAGTGACCGATTCTCAACCCATTCTCATTCTTGAAAATCTCGTTGAGAACCAGGTTCTCACTGAGATTTTCAAAAATTGCAAGGACAGGTTTCAGCCCAAAGATAAACTCCGTCCCCCACCCCATATACCCTTAAAATAGTACAAAATATCAAATGCAAATTTAAACAGCTTTAAGTACAGTCTTATTAACGCACATAAAGACCCATCCTTTCATATCCCACACCCCTCACTGGCAGATAGATTGTGGGAGATGGGCTCCTTTTTATTTTTGTTTCACCTGGTGTCAAGGGGGCTGAGCACTCAGAACATCCAGGCCCTATAAATAAAGCTGCAAGCCCCTGTCATTTTGAAAATCAGTGTTTTATTCCAGGGGGCTCAGTTTGTGGGTGCTTTCGAACACGTTTTAAACTCTGTGTACTGCAGTGTCACTATCTGCAAAATAAGCCTGGAGAGAGCTTCCTGTCTTCCAAGCCCGATTCAGTTGGATTTACCAACCACGGGGGTGGGGGCGCATTTTATTCCAGACTTGTTGAGATTTTTAGCCCAAATCTCTTTCAAATTGATACGAGGTGACAGCACAAGCAAGGGTTTGCTGAGGAAAAGGGTCAGCTTGTGTCTTGGCAAGGCTGCAGACTGGGAAGAGATGTTGCATGTGTATTTTTAATGATCACTGTGCATACCGTACACATGCTTCTTAAAGCTAGACTGGAAAGGATTGTGGATGAAAATAGTTTGTTGAGTAATTCACCCTAAGCTTCCGTGCTGTGTTGGGCTGCCGTTCACTTTCCATTAACTTTCACTTGTTTTTGGCTGCTTTTCACCTACCGTTGACTCCGGATGAGTCCCATTGAAGATGCTTAATGGAAAAATAAGTGGGATGTGGATCACAGTCTTAATAAAGTTTCATACTTGGGTATTTAGCCCCCAAACAAGAACAAAATGTCCTCAAGGCAGAATGGAATTGTTTTGTTTAAAGCAGTTTCCCAACTAACCCACCTCTTCCACTCTGCCCTTCCTAACTGCTGCTAACCATACCCACCCAGGTTTATCCCCCACCTGTTATCTGTAAACTCCCAATTTACTGTAACCAAGCTAAGAACGTGTACCTGAGTTCCCGCATCCTCATGATTGTTGCATCCCCTGTCTCTCCCTCTGTTTCCCCTTCCCTGTCTCCCCTCGCCCGTCTTTAGATTGTAAGCTCTCGGCCAGGGACCGTGCCTATCTTATTCTTTGTAAAGCGCCAGGTACATCGCTGGTGCTATATAAATGCTTATAATAATAATAATAATTAATAATACTAAATGAATAGGCTTCAGCCAACCCAACATAAAGGACTAAGCAATAATTCTGAAAATTTAGAGGAGACAAATTCTAACACTTTTACCTAGAACTCTTTCATTTTTGGAGGTTAGGGAAAGCAATAGAAAGAATAATCTTTCTGGTGTATGCTCTGCGTCTACAAAAAAAACCTTGTATCTAAATCCCCATTTTAAATTTTTTAAAAATTCTTGTTGGACAGTAACTTTTAGCAGGTAGTAAAAAAACAAAACAATGAACATTCAGCAGTAATAGTACACCTCACTTTTATGATGCTTTCCTTTTTCAGTTGGCTTTGCAAATGTTTAGCATGTAATCTTGACATCAACTTTAGTGGAGTGAGGATTTTGTGCTTTAGGCTGCAGTCCTCAAACTGCTTGTTCTGGAGCATCCTCAGAAATGGCTTGAGGATTGTGGCCTCAAAGTAGGTATGCAACAAATCACTGATTTCTGATCCAATGTGTGGATAATTCTGGCCATTTTACAGATAGTATAATTTCATCCTGAAATTAGATGCTTAAAATGGCTGTCATATTTATGTTTGTTTGTTAATTTATTTATTTATATATATTTTTTTATCCCACCCTATCCCTTGGGCTCAGGGTGGCTTATATTTCTTTAATTTATTAACTGTAACATTAACTAATTAAACTCTTATGGACTATGGACCTGGGAAAACAGGTGGATTTTTCAGTTTGTCAAGAAATTCAACATCTATACATATGATCATTGCCCAAGTGTTAATCTTAGCTGGTACTGTATGAGGAGAGAATGAAATCTTAAAATAAATGGGACCCAAACTATTTAGGATTAATTTTTTTTAGGTTAAAACCAAAATTTTTAATTGTACCCAGAAACAAATTGGTAACCAGTGGGTTAATATACTTCCTGCAGGAAAAAATGGTAAGTGTATGGAATGCTGGATCCTGCAATAACTGTGAAATCCAGCTCTGTCAGTTGACTTTGCAGATGTGCCCCGACTCCCCAAGCTGTTCTCAGGAGGGGCGGGGTAGAAATCTAGAAAATGAATAAGAAAATGAAATGTGCATAACAGCTGCTGTCAGGCACATCTTGGAATTCTGACCTGATCAAAGATGCACCAGGTTCGCATGCATGTCCCCTCTCCCAATCTTCTAATGACCCTTTCCCGCAGGTGTGAAAGTGCCCTTACATTGGTTTTATGGAGCATGGACTTCCTGGGGGAGTAGACCATGGAAAGGTTGGAATGCGTTATTGGCAAAATGAAGGAGACAGATCATTGCTGTTTACCTAGGCTGTTTTTAGATGGGATACTTCCATGGGGGCCCACCCATCCCCCATGAACTCAGACACCCATCTGAAGGCAGCATGGGAGGAGGTGCGCTTCCGCAACTTATGCCCCAACATGCAACAACCTGGGTCTGTCCTGGTTGCTTTGTGCATGGGGCATGAATGGGCGATGCGTGGGGATTGGGGTGCATGAACTGCTCACTCCTCCACCACCATGTGACGACACGCCCCCCCCCCCCCCACATATGCACTGGAAGTGCACAGTAGCACATACGGACTTGCCCCCAAGGCTAAAAATGGCTATAGTGTGAGTGCTGGAACATGAAATGGGGAGGCAGGTGAGAGGAAGAAGTCATTGCCTCAGAAGCCTGCCTAAATGTGGTCACATGTTTCTCTGAACCCTACAACAGGTTCCCAAACACTTCTAGGTCCTTGGATGACTTCTTTGTAGTTCTTTGGCCTTCTTGTTTAGATCTGCCTCTTTTGTTCTCTTATCACTGTGATCTGCTACACTTATTCCTGTTGTCTTCCATTGCACTTTGCCACAAACTTTCAGCATGAGCAATTGTTTTGTTCATGTGAGCATTGTGAGTGGAGGGTCCCAGCAACTTATGAGCCATCTCTGCTCACTGCCATTTGTGCTGGCAAAAATCATTTATGTGCTCTGATGTGGTCTTTGTCACCCTTTGGCAGTTGGCAGTTTGCTGAGTTGCTGTGCTGAAAGACAGCGAATGATAAAAATTCTCATGGTGCAATCTTGTGATGCAAGAGCATCCCCTTCTAAGAATGGAGAGCTGTACTATTGGCATTTGTTTTTCTTTTTGGTGCTGGAAGGAGTGTCCTTGGTGTGTGTGTGAGGGAAAAAATGGAAGGATGGTGGCCATTTAGGTAGTTCTTCTGTGTGCAGCTGCAAGAGCTGTCGGTAGAGGGGGCAGGGGAGACAAAGAGAGGGAAGACAATTTTTGTAAAAGCAAGGCCCAAATATAGTGGGATGAACAAAGTGAATCAGACCAAAATGTACTAATGGTGCAAACTCTGGTAATGGTAGTGGGATTATTTATTTATACGAATATTTATAATTCGCTTCCCTCCTGCACAACGGCAGCTTGGGGCGGCATACATCATAATAATAAAATAATAATAAAATCATCTAAAATAGTAATACTACAAAACAATTAAGATATAATATAAAATATAAAATGGACACAGAGATTTTCAAGGCAATAAAACACTCCCACCCCCCTCCCTGAAGGCCTGGCGGAACAAGCAGGTTTTACAACATCTACGGAAAGAGGGGAGGTCCGGAGATAAGCGGGTCTCCCAATGGGAGGGAATTCCACAGTTGAGGCGCAGCCACCGAGAACGCCCTTTGTTCTGTCGCCATGTGGCATCCCTGGGGGACTTCGAGCCGGGTGTCCCCAGCCGACTGCAAGGGCTGCAAAGGAACCCGGAGTCTGAGGCGGTCTTGCAGGTAACCGGGACCCAAGCCGTTTAGGGCTTTATAGGTCATAACCAGCACCTTGAATTGGGCCTGGTAGACAATAGGCAGCCAGTGCAGAGTGCGGAGCCAGGTGTAATGTGAGGGATGAATGCATTATAAAGCAAAAGCTGAAAATGCCCCATATGTGGATGAACTCTATGTAACTTCCTGTTATCCTTTCCATGTTGCTGGATCACCAGTGTCTACTATAGAATACAGAAGTAGATAAACATTACTTTGGGAATTTACTGTTGGGATTGCTTTACTGTGTGGCATTTCCAGCCATGGTCTCAAGAGATCTACCTTGTTGGGAGTGCCAGTGGCAGAGGCAAGACTGACATTCTGCCAGCCAGGCATAATCATAGAGCCACAAGGCTGGAAGGAATCTCAAGGGTCATCTAGTCCAGCCCCCTGTACCACTGCAGGACCTGCCACACCCCAACCATCTGCACGGTGAAATCCCACCAATAGCTACAAGTAGAGACTGGGAACACTAGAGCACACCGAAGTCTGAAATAACAGGAAATCATTTTAGGAAAAAAAGGATCCAGATGTCCCAAACAGGCAAGCCACACCTATGCTGCAGGGGAAGACAAAAAACCCTTGGAGTCAACTGCCAATCTCTCCAGAGGGAAAATCCCTTCCTGACCCCAAATATGGCTATCAGTTGGACCCTGAGCATGCATGCTGGCCCCACCAGCCAGGCACCTGATATACAATATAGTAGCCAGGCTTCAGAATGTCCCGACAGTCCTACCTCCAGCTGCAGACAACTTTGATGTTACAGGATGAAAGGGGGGAAAAAAAACCTCAACATGTATTGCTGTGGGGGGGAAGGCCACTTTGTCCTGTAGCATCAAATAATAAAACTCTATGCTGGCTTCTAGTAATCACTGCATTGTTTTCTAGATGCTTACAGATGACTACTAGAGCCATGAGGGGCTTTCATGACTCAAAATATTGTGCATAGCACATGAAACCCCTGGGAGGCTAAATCCAAAGCACTGCATGCTATGTACTGGTTATGCTGTTTGGTGGCCATGGACATGAAACCGTGTTTAAGCCTATATTATGATGTCTGCACCGTGACCAAGACACCATGGAATAGGTCCGTTGATGCCCTCTTCTGGCCCTGATTCCAAATAATCCTAGATTTCATAGTTAAGTTGGTAGAAGGACATAACATATTGACCTTCTTAGGCCAGCCTGCCAAGATGTCACACTATACCATGTGCTTCCTCCCAACAGCAGAAATTACTGTCTGTCTCATAATTGCTCGTTTTCTATCTTCATGGTCTTTCAGACTGTGGACCTCAATTTGTATCTCACTTCTGGGAAAAAAGTATTCCATCTCCTAGATGTCTGCCTCCACATGTCAGCAGCCTGTCATCCCCAAATGGACAGCCAGACAACATTCCCAATTCCTTCATCTTCTCCTCATCGGTCTTTGCCTTCCATCTCTTTTAATAATTTTCAGTGGTATTCTTTAAACCTTCTCCAATTAGTCAATGTCCTTGTTAATGCGAGGAACCCAAAATAGGATGCAGTACCCTAGATGAGTACCCATGGTGTCCTGGAGGCCTGATCAGCGTTTAGTAAAGAAAATCGGTTACTTTCTTTGTCTTAGAAATGATAATGCAACACAAAATAGTTACTGCACAAAGTAGCTACTGCATCATATATTTACGTATTGCTTAACTGTTAAACTCCCATATACATTTTAGAAATTCTGCTGTCAACCAGTCATCCCTCATTTTGTAGTTGAACACTTGATTTTTTCCTTCCTATTTTTGATATTTTACATAGAATCATAGAGTCTTAAAGTTGAAAAGTACATCAGAGGTCATCTAGTCCAACTCCCTGTTCAGTTCAGGAAATCCACAGCTACAGCATCACTGGCAGATGACTGTCCAGCCTCTGTTTGAGAACCTCCAGCGAAGGAGAGCCCATCACCGCCCTAGGCAGTGTCTGTTCCACTGTTGAACAGCTCTTACCGTTAGGAAGTTCTTCGTAATGTTTAGCTGAAATCGGCTTTCTTGTAACTTGAGCCAATTGGTTCTAGTCCTGCCCTCAGGAACAACAGAGAACAAGGCTGCTCCAACTTCTATGTGACAGCCCTTCAGATATTTGAAGATGGCTATCATGTCTCCCCTTAGTCTTCTCTTCTCCAGGCTAAAGATACTCAGCTCCTTCAACCTATCCTCATAGGTTGTTTCCAGACCCCTGACCATCTTTGTCACTCTCCTCTGAACCCATTCCAATTTGTCAATGTCCTTCTAACATGTGGTGCCCAGAACTGGACACAACACTCCAGATGAGGTCTGACCAGCCTAGAATAGAGTGAAACTATTACTTCTCGTGACCTGGACACTATGATTCTGTTAATGCAACCTAAAATTGCGTTAGCCTTTTTAGCAGCTGCATCACACTGCTGACTCATGTTCAGCTGTGATCAACTACAACCCCTAGACATTAGCGTACAGACATTGGAGACAATGTGTATTACACCCCAATGGCTTCCCTACTGTTTTTTCTTGGGAATTACTAGGCACCCCCACCGCTCTCTTAATTTCCAATGCTTCACACATGTTCCTCTCCCTAGTACTTCCCTTTGTACTTCCCTCTGGACTTTTGTTTCCCTCCCCCACAGGATTTAGTTTAAAGCCCTCTTGACCAGACTTGTGTGGCTCATGCCAAATACACTTTTTCCAGTTCTCGTGAGGTGTAACCCATCTCCTGTCAGAAGTCCTTTATTATGCAAGCGTAGTTTGTGGTTGAAGAATCCAAACCTCTCCCGTTGAAACCATTTGCCTTACTTTTGTCTTAATTGCATTTCATTATATTTTTTCAGCCCAATTTTCCAATTTATCAAGGTTAAATTGAATTCTGATCCTATCCTTTAGTGTGTTTGCAATAGCTCCCAGTTTTGTGTCCTCAGCAAATTTTATAAGTATGCCCTTCATCCCAATCACTGATGAAGCAATTGAAGAATACCAGAGAGAGCCCCTTGTGGAACACTACTTGTTTCCTCTTTTCACTCTTACAGTGAACCCATTGTAATTACTCTCTGGGTATGACTGTTCAGTTATGTACCTAACTAATAGTAGGACCCATTGGGCCCATATTTCCCTAGCTTGTTTATGAGTACATTATGTGGAGCTATGTCAAATGCCTTAGTAAACTCAAGGTAAAATTCAAGGTATGTTACATCAACTGCGTTCTCATTGTCTGCTGGTCAGTGGTGCAGAATGCGGTGCCCTGTCTCCTTACGTTACACTGGTGCTCCGTTCTCTGCACTGGCTGCCTATAGTCTTCCGGGCCCAATTTCACGGTGCTGGTTCTTACCTATAAAACCCTACATGGCTTGGGCCCCATTTATCTATGGGACCATCTCACTCCCTGTGCCCTGTGGTCATCTAGGTGCCCCGTTCTTGAGGTCCCCTGGGTATCCCCGGGGCGTTCTTGGTGGCTGCTCCGCATCTGTGGAACTCCCTCCCAGCAGTGGCCCGGGTGGCCCCGGATCTTCCCTCCTTTCAACATCAGTGTAAGACCTGACTGTTCTGCCAGGCTTTTGACAAGTGGGATGGGTGAGGGTGGGTTTTATTATTTTTGTTTGGAGGGGGTTAAGTTGGGTTTTTTATATATTTTGTATATTTTATGGTTTTTTATATTTCTCCCCAATTGTGGGGAGGTTATGCTCCCTTATTTTTTTATCCCTGTTTTGTCCCCTTTTGGTATCATTTTATGATATATTTTATATGTGTTTTTTATCTTGTAAGCCGCCCTGGGCTGCCTTTGGTAGGAGGGGTGGGGCAATAAATGTTTTAAAATAATAATAATAAAAAAACAGTCCTGTAATTTTAAGGACAGAAAAGATTGTTATGTCTCTTTTGTATGATACATGGGGCTGCCCTTGATGACTGTTTGGAAGCTGCAATGATGCAGAATGTGGTGGCTGGGCTCATTTTGGAGACAAGTTGCTGGGAGAACATTACACTGGGGCTCCAAAGTCTGCGCACACTACCTATAGTTTTCCGGGCATAATTCAGGGTGCTGGTTTTAACCTTTAAAGCCCTAAACTGTCTGGGTCCCATATATCTGAAAGACCGCCTGTCCTACCACATTCCATTGCGGCCCCCACAGTCGGCCAGGAGCACCCTCTTGCAGCTTCTGTTACCCTTGTCCGTAGGACGGGGTTGTGCAGGAGGGTGTTCTTGGTTGCTGCCCCAGTTTTGTGGAACTCCCTTCCCCAGGAGTGTTGTATGATCCTGAGCCTAAGGATCTTCCAGAAGCAGAGTAAAACATTTTTAATTGAAAAAACATTTGACAGGCAGGAATAAGGGTGGTTGGGTTTTGGGGTAGGGTTATGGGGGAGGGTGGGAGTTTTTATTGTTTGGATTTGTGAGCTGTGCTAAGCCTCTATGGGAAGGGTAGTGTATACATTTGAATAAATAAATGTCATTTCTATTTGTTGACAAATCCATGTTGGCTTACTCCTTAACAGCCCCTCCTCCTCCAGGTGCTTGCAAATTGATTATTTTATTATTTATGTTAGTATTTTACCAGCTGTCAAAGTCAAGGTAATTGGTCTATAGCTTTTTTGAGTCGTATTCCTCCTCTTAAAAATAGAGACCTTGTTTGCTCTTCTCCAGTCCTCACAAATCCCTCCTGTCCATGTGTTTTTGAAGATGAAAGCCAGTGCTAACTCCTTTAATACCATTGGGTGAATTTCATCAAGCCCTGTTGGCTTAAATATATTTAGATTACCCAGATATTCTTTAACATGATCCTTCCCTATTCTAACCTCCCTTTCTGAATACACTTCTCCAGTGCCCCTGTGTATTGATCATCTGGTCACAATCAACCTTTTTGTTGTGAAGATTGAAGGAAAGTAGACATTAAACACTTTAGCTTTGTTAGTGTCTTCAGTTATTAGCTAGTCCTTCACTATAGAGGAATGGAACTATATTGTTTTATTGTCTTTTTCCTACTATTAATGAGCTTATATAATTACGTTTTATGAGTTTTATATATACTTCACAGTTGAAGCTTGTGTTGTGCATTTGCTCTTCTCATTTTGTTCTCTTCTGGACTCTTCACTATTCTCCAACCATCTTCCTTGTCGATGCTTACCACTTCCTGTAATTATCCCATCAGGTCTTTAAGAAGTTCTTGGTTCAGGCTCACTGGCCTCTTTGTAGTCCAGTCAAATATATAAAGTATGTGGTGTTTTTAGGGGACCTTTTTTATGACAGGAAATCATTTTTGAGTTGCTTAGGATGATTTTATCTGGGGGGGGTGTCACTTCTCCAATTTTGGCGTTTGACTGCCATTTTTAAAAATGGTGGCCACGACTAAAGAGATGAATAAACGTTGATATCTTGGTACGTATGAGGCCAATTTTGATTTTCTAAACGATTTTAAATAGGTATTGCAACACTTCCTTTGTCTTTTGATGAGTAATGACCCCATTGTTTGGCATCTCTAAGCCTTTAAATGCAAACCCCATCAATATTGACCACTTTTTTGGCAACACAGTACTTGTTTCAAGTGGAACGTTTTACCATTTATTTCTTCAAAGTCACATTTAATATTAATAACGAAGGTACAAATGATTATGGAATACATTTAAGTAAAATAAAACGCTTCAACTCAAATTTGAAGTCAAGTCTTACATGGCATACACTGGATATTCTTAATATAGGTATCTTTCTGTATTACTATCTTCTTTGGATGACTCTAGAACAGTAGCCTTAATTGGCTCATCTGAATGTCTATTTTCATTGTTTAAAGGCCACTTTTAGTATGCGTTACAGGTTCCAAAACATCCAGTACTAATGTCCACTCAAAATTATAAATCGGGAGTAAAGTGTTGGTCGCTTGAGATCCCATGGCTCCACGTCCCATTCTTCCAGAGTTGTCTTCACTGCAATACTTGCAGTGAACCTTGCAGTCAGTCTCCATTCTTGAAAGACTCGGTTCTGGATGGCGATACAAGAGTTGCTTGAAATGACCCACCTGCTTTATTTGTTCCCTTTACTGCATAATAACTGGTCTACTGAGTATGTTGATTGCAACCATAGATAGATTCTTGGTAAATCCAATCCAGCCCCCACTTCTTCTGTTCTTGGTTTCTTCGTTCATGGTCATTTCAGTGATCTGGTCTGGAGGCAGTTTGCTGTAACTCTTTCCAGTGAACAAAAGTGAAAACATTGTAGCCATGTGCACCTTTTCGTCTTCTCTCAATGTTGTCATTTGCCAGTAATACAAGGACAGGTATCTTAGATAGTTGACATTTCCATAAGCTGCTAACAGTGGAAACAGCTTATGGAAACAAGTCGATAAGTACCACTCCTCAGACGATGGTAATGTTGAAAGAGGATTTCAACATCAGTGCTATAAGACAGAAAATTGGCCATATCTGATTCACATGACAACAGTATAATGCCGACCTGGAGCAATTTCACTTGGACACAACTGACCATTCTGAAGTGATTGTGGTGTATCCACTGCAAGTATTGAACTATAGTAAGATTTGTAGCATTCCTGCAGCGTCCATGCTGAAAGTCCATCAAGAACATGGTTATAAAAATGCTAAGTTTCATTTCCCTCAGGATTTGCATGAGTTCTTTATTTCCCGTCATGTTGTGAACATACATAGATAATGTGACTTGCACTGGCTGTCGCTTTCCTCTGATTAGATGCGACAGTTGTTCAGACAGAAAACGTACAGCTGGTTGCAGTCGTTTTGCAACCAGTGCGCGGCCTTCTTCAAATGTAAAATGAGGATTAGCAAGTAATGCCACAAGATTATGAATGCCATTGGGTGTGTTGTCCTCTTTCAGTTTATTGATCCCCCATGGCCATGGGATTCCAGCCTCTGTGCGATGCTTGGAGTAAAGAAGCTTGGCTATATTTAGTATCCGTTCTGGAGTGTCTATATCCCCAACTATTCACTGCACTTTCAACATATGCACCTGTGCTTGGGTGAATAAACTATGGACAATTCATTTCTGCGATACCTGCACTGAAACCCAGTGTCTTTCCAAAATGATCTTCAAATTTCTTGCACAGAAATCACAGAGCATGTTTGTCGCAAGTATGTTGAAATCATCGAAGACAGCGTGTATGTTGAAATCACCAAAGACAATAAGTCTGGGTGATCTCAACACCACCTCCAAGACCAACTTGGCTAGATCAGTCACGGAGTCTGCTGTACAAGGTGATGGTCAGTACACCAGCAGAATCCTCAATCTATCCTAGGCCTCCAACACAAAATGGACACACTCCATGTTGGACAAGTCGGACACCGGATACCTTCAGTAGACCAGATTGTCTTTGCAGACCACTGCCGCTCCACGCACCCCCCAGCCTTAGGCTAATGCTGTATGGAGTATGCAGCCAGCACCATCT
This sequence comes from Sphenodon punctatus, assembly GCA_003113815.1. Lineage (NCBI taxonomy): Eukaryota > Metazoa > Chordata > Lepidosauria > Sphenodontia > Sphenodontidae > Sphenodon > Sphenodon punctatus. The sequence continues at coordinate 11,564,910 of QEPC01008309.1, forward strand.
GGGTCAACAGAGGCCCACAAGCCTCATCTAGCCAGGTCTTGGTAACGCATACAAGATCAGAAGCCCCATCATGGATGAGATCATGGATGATGGTAGTTTTATTAGCCACTGACTTTGCATTAAGCAGCATCAATTATGATAGATCAGAGGCTCCACTGACCTCAATCCCCAAATACACCGAGATTGGGGGTGGGGGGGTGGGGAGAGGGGGAGGGAGAGGATGATAGGGGAACAGACACCAGGTGTCTACCTCTGTACCCATGATGATTCTTCCTCCCCTGCCATACCTTCCCATACCCAACAAGACCCCTATCAATTCAGCAGCCACCCCAACAACTGCCCCCCCGCTCCACAAGAAGCTGATCTTCACTCTCTGATCCTGACATCCCCAAGGAAAAATTGGTCAGGGAGGCAGGCAGGGAAGCCACCCTATCCCCATACCCTTGCCCTCCCGTACCAGGGGGTTGTGGCATGCTCCACCACCATCTGTTCCCCATGTTCATATCTCCCCCCCACCAGGGGGTCATGGCATATTTATCCTTCCACCCCTGCCTGAAACCCTCCCCTCACCTGAGTAATGTGACATCCCACATATTCCCCCCTAACTTCCTGGAAGGCCATGACAACACCCTCCATCCCTGACCACCCCCACCCCCCATAACCTCCCTCTCACCGGGGGGCCATGGCACAACCCTTCTCGTAACCAGCACCTTGAATTGGGCCTGGTAGACAATAGGCAGCCAGTGCAGAGTGCGGAGCACAGGTGTAATGTGAGGGATGAATGCATTATAAAGCAAAAGCTGAAAATGCCCCATATGTGGATGAACTCTATGTAACTTCCTGTTATCCTTTCCATGTTGCTGGATCACCAGTGTCTACTATAGAAAACAGAAGTAGATAAACATTACTTTGGGAATTTACTGTTGGGATTGCTTTACTGTGTGGCATTTCCAGCCATGGTCTCAAGAGATCTACCTTGTTGGGAGTGCCAGTGGCAGAGGCAAGACTGACATTCTGCCAGCCAGGCATAGTCGTAGAGCCACAAGGCTGGAAGGAATCTCAAGGGTCATTTAGTCCAGCCCCCTGCACCACTGCAGGACCTGCCACACCCAAACCATCTGCACAGTGAAATCCCCTCCCTCCCCATGCCCCCATTAAAACTCACACATTTCCAGTATCCTTCTAAAAAGCCATTTTTTTTCCATTTTTTTTTTTTAAAACCCAAAACAAATAGGATAAGCCTAACCCTGGCCTGTCCCAACCTCTGGCTACTGAATGGCGCCAGCCTTCGGTAGCTGTCTGTAAAGGCCAGAGACTTTTGAAGCTTGAGGGTTAGGGGTGGGGCAGGGCAGTGTTATAGTCCAGCAGCCCCTTTCTGCTCCCCCAGCAGAATGCCTTCCTCCTCCCGGAAGCTGGAGGGTTAGGGGTGAGGCATACCCAGATTTCAATTTGTATCCCACCCGTATACCCTTAAGCTCAGGATGGCTTACATTTCAACTTACTAACTTTGAATAATTAACACTTTTAATAATTAACACTTAACCATTAACATTAAACTAATTAACTCAACCAGTAATCCTCACAACAACTCTGTGATGTAGGTTAGGCTGAGAGATCTGTGATGGGCCTAAGGTCACCTAGTGAGTTCATGGCTAAGGCGAGTCTTGAACAGGGGGCCTCCCCTTACCTCCTGGTCGCAGTACTGCACTCTTAAACACTACACCAAATTGTCCCTGTTGGTTCTCCCTACCAAAATAAAATGTCTTTTGGTTCCAAATATGCCTGCCTGTAAGGCAGCTAAAGCTAAGCATCTGTGGTGATGACCTCATGGGAATCTTTGGTAGGATTAATGCAAGATTACCATGTGGTAATTCTGTTCAGACATCATTGCAGTCACAATCAGGACAATCACCTGGTGCTGCTGTGGAAGCTTTCTGTGATGTCTGAAAACTCCCACATAGTGTTGGGTGTGTGAGAGGAGCAGAGCAAGAAGGAAATTGGCATTAATAGGGATGGTCAGGCCACATCTGACTTTAATGGGGTCTGTTCAGCATAACTGGATACATAATTATTAAGTTGGGATGGTGGACCAGTTAGCTTGGTCCACCACCCCATAATCCAGAACACTCGGGGGATATACCCACCCACTGACCTTGATAGTTACTCTGCAAGTTACCTGGTTGATTTGTGGAATAGCTCGTATGGCCATTGACATGGTTGCAGGTGTTTGCTGCCTTCACTGCAGCAGAATAGGTCCCTGTGGTATACAAAGGACCTGAGGTGAATGAAGTGGGAGCGTAGGTGATAAGAGTGTAGGTGGTGCTCAGTTTGTGCTGAAGCCAATTGACTGCTGCATAGATTGCTTTTGAAAGACTATGTTGTGGGCTGTGATGGCAGCAAAGAAACCTTTCTTCTCTGCTATCGGTATCTGAAAAAGTATGTCCTCCAGGGGTGTTCCAGGTGGTGACTGGCCTGGTTAATCTGGTCTCTCTTTTCCTGGAACTAGTCACCTGTTGCCTGCTGTGAAGAATTTGGTATGAGCTTTGCTGACAAAATCACAACTTGGGTGCTGCTTCTTTGACTACAGAGTTAGAGTTTGGGGTTGTGGAAGCTCTGCCTTGTCCTATTTATTTTAATGGTTTTCAATTGGTGTTGCCCACCGAGGTTGTGGATATGCTTTGTATGTTGTGGGCAACCAGTTGTGAATTATACTTTAGCCCATCCTGACTGGTTTTCACCAGCTAGATGTTGGAATTGTTGCTGGCTAAGGTTGTCAATGCTTCCTTTCGGGAAGGTAGGTTGTCAGACCCACTCAAAACTGTAGTTGTCTGGCCTCTGCTCAAGAAACCATCACTTAATATTGGCTCTCCTTCCAGCTTTCACCCTTTCTCTATAACTTCCCTTTTTTTGAGAGGGTTATTGAATGGATGATTGCTCAGCAACTTCTGGCACATCTTGATGCTGTCGGATTCCTGGGCCTATATCAGTCTGGCTTTCATCGTTGGGTATAATACCGACTGAGATCACACTTGTAGTCTTGGTTGATGAGCAACACCTGGAGACTAACAGAGCAAATTGTACCCTGTTGATCTTGTTAGATCTTTCTTTGATACTGTTGATAGGTGGTGTTGACTTTACTGTGGGACCTGACTAAAGTGTGCGGGATCATTCTTGAATGGTTCTATTAGTTCCTGTTGGAAGGTCTCACCAAGTAGTTATGGACGGTTGGTCTTCGTCCCCCTGGGACCTCCCCTGTGGTGTTCTGTGGGGTTCCATCCTGTCTCGCCCCTAATGTTCAATCTGTATCTGAGGCCACTGGGTGAGACTGTAGAGGTTTGAAGTGATGTGCCAGTGTTAGGTTAATGACATTGAGCTCTGCCTCTTCTTTTTGTCTGACCCAAGTCCTGCAGTTTTGGTGCTTACTTAGTGGCTGGCTGCTGCTGGGGCTGGATGTGGGTGAGCAAATTGAAGCTGGATCCAGACAAAATGGAAGTGATGATGGTTGGTTGGTCCTGTGACTTGGGAACTGTGGGGAGGATTGAGACACCTGTCGTTGATGAGGTCAGCCTCCTCTGGTTACCAAAGTCTACAGCTTTGGAGTGCTCCTGGATCCCATGCTGCACCTGGAACATCAGGTTGCAGCTGTGGCCAGGAGTGATTTTCACCAGCTCCATTTGGTGAGAGGGCTGTGGCTCTTTTTTCTGGCATGGATCTGGCCACTGTCATCCATGTTTTCATTACCTCCAGGTTAGACTACTGAAATGTGCTCTACGTGGGGCTGCCCTTGAGGACTGTTCAGAACTCGTAGTCGGTACAGAATGAGGCTGCCTGACTTCTCTTAAGGGTGGGTTGCAGATTATACCTGTGCTTCAGTGTTTGCACTGGCTCCCAATAACTTTCTGGGCACAATTCAAGGTCCTGGTTTTGAGCATTAAGGCCCTAAACACCCTGGGCCCTACATATGCTCCATCATGATCCCTGTGGTCAGCTGGGAGTGCCCTATTGCAGGTTCCATCTGCTCACTAGGTCCATATGGTGAGGGCGTGCAGAGACGCATTATCAGTTGCTGTCCCCGTATAGTGGAACTCTCTTACCCATGAGATTTGTCAAAACCTGAGCCTGGTCAGTTTCTGGAGGTGATGTAAGACTTTTCCTTTTAGCCAGCTGTTTAGCAGGCAGGGAATAGGGGTTGGAGTGGTGGTTTTATATGTGATTATGTACCCTGCTCTGAGTCTTAGGGAAGAGTGGGATATAAGTTTAAATAAATAAATGATTATTTTCTTCAAGATGAACTTGCAATTTCAAATGTTGACAAAATTATTTAGCTTAAATTTATACAGAAAATTTTGGTTCTGTAATTTGGTCCTGTATTTTGATATATAGAAAATATTTCTCCTCTGCTGTGAAGCATCTTTAGGTCACATTCCAACAAACAGTTAATATGATGTAGTTGGGCCTTACTTATGTTTTACTCCTTGAAACATTCACATTAACAGAGCACTAAACTGAAGTTATTCAGGAGCAGGAAGAAAAGTATGTATTCCTGAAAAATCAGGAGTACATATTCCCCTTCAGTTCGTATTTTGAAATAACTGCATGGGTAAACCCTTATGAGTGTGAGAGAGGGGCCAGTTTCACACATTACCTGGGAGGCAGGGAAACGTCCATGATGGCAATCGTGACTCTGTTCTCATGGGAATTATGGATATGCTATTCTGTTTTTATCCTGCAGGAACACTTGCAGAAGCACAGTAGTGCATTCCTATGTGCACTAATTCCCTGAGAATAGAGCCATGATTGCCATCATGAAAATTTCCACGCCTCCCAGGTAACGTGTGAAAGTGGCCAAAGTGACCTTGCTTCAGTGATAGTTACTTCTCAGCTAGGGGGAAAATTGATGCAGTATTACTTGGTTTAAATTGTTAATTTAATTTAATTTATTTAAATGTATATGCTGCCCTTCCCAGAGGCTCAAGGCAGTTTACAGACCATACAACTATTTAAAACAAATACACCCCCCCCAAGCCCCCCCAACCTCCCCACAAAAATTATCCAACACCACCTCCCCACCCAATCCCCTCTCACACCCCTACCCCCAAACCACTCACCAAACCACACCGCAAATCCCCTCTGCACCTGCCAAATGCCTTTTTTTTTTTAAAAAAAAAGTCTTATACCGCCTCTGGAAGACAGTCGGGCTCAAGTGAACCTCTGGAGGAAGAAAATTCTAAAGCACTGGGGCAGCAACCGAGAACACCCCCCTGCAAGCCCTTGTATGAACAAGACTAACAGACGGTACCCACAGGGAGACGCTCCCAGCTGATTGCTGCGGTTGCAATGGGACATGGAAGGACAGGCAGTCTTTAAGATATGTGGGTTTAGGACCTCTTCGGGCTGTGGAACACCTTGCTTACGGAGGCCATTGATTGGACGGCTCTGAGGTGTCTGCTTCCCAGGTGGCAGCACTGTAGGCCTCCCTGGTTCTCGGAGGGGCTGTGGGTACTAAAGAGGAGGGACGGTGGTTGGAGTGACGGTGGCGCTGTTTACGTGCTGAAGCTGACAAGTTGTGACATAGAGCGAGTTTATGCCGTGGCTGTACGGCCAGCAAAGAAGGAATTTTTTTCTGCCCTCATAGCATCCGCTAAATCCCATCCAGCAGATCTGTTGCGGGTTGTATGGGGATTGGTCAGTCCGGCCTCCTTCCACCTTGGAGTGGCGTCATCTAGTGCCTGCTGTGACATGTTTGTGGATTATTTTGTGGATAAAATCGCTTGGATTCACCACGGTTTTGACGCCACATTTTCTGCAGTAGGGCAATTTGAGGTTATGGAAGCCCCGCCTTGTCCATGTTTGTGGGATCAGTTTTGGTCAATGACCTCTATCGATGCGGAGGATGTTCTTGGGGCTGTTAGGGCTACCTGTTGTGAACTGGGCCCCTGCCCTTCCTGGCTGGTTAAGACCTGCCGGGAGACGATGGGGCCATTGCTGGCGGGGGTGATCAATGTCTCCCTTAGGGAGGGCAGGGTGCTGGGCTGCCTTAAGGAGGCGGTGGTACGGCCCGTGCTCAAGAAACCATCGCTTGACGTTTACTCCCTTGCCAGCTATCGGCCAGTCTCTAACCTTCCCTTTTTAGGGATGGTTATTGAGCGAGTGGTGGCCCAGCAGTTGCAGGAGCATCTGGAATGTGTCGGTTTTCTTGATCCCTTGCAGTCAGGATTTCGCCTGGGTTATGCCATCGAGACTACGCTTGTGGCATTGGTCCCCGACCTGTGCCGGGAATTAGATCAGGGTTGTTTGGCCCCGCTGATTCTATTAGATCTGTCGGCTGCTTTTGATACCGTTGACCATGAGATGGTGACGCGCCTGCGGGACCAGGTGGGGGTGGGCGGTATGGTTCTTGACTGGTTCTGCTCCTTCCTGCTCGGAAGAACTCAGCGAGTAGTGCTCGGGGATTATTTTTCATCGTACTGAGACCTCTTGTGTGAAGTTCCGCAGGGTTCCGTTTTGTCCCCTCTCCTGTTCAACGTGTATATGCAGCCGCTCGACGAGGTGCTCAGGAGGTTTGGCGTGCGGTGTCATCCATATGCTGATGACACCCAGCTTTACCTCACTTTTTCATCAGACCCAGACCTGGCAGTCCAGTGCTTACCAGGTGTCTGGCAACTGTGAGGGATTGGATGAGGGTGAATCGACTAAAGCTGAATCCCGATAAGATGGAGGTGATGTTGGTGGGTAAGACAGCGGAGGTGACGGCCCCCATCATTGATGGGGGTCTGCCTTCCACTGGTTCCCCAGGTATGGAGTCTGGGGGTGCTTCTTGATTCGCATCTCCACTTGGATGCTCAGGTGAAGTTTGTGGAAAGGAGTGCCTTTTGCCAATTACATCTGATGCATCGGCTTCGGCCATGTGTTTCGAACTCTGACCTGGCCACTGTCGTCCATGCTTTCACCACCTCTAGACTAGACTACTGTAACGTGCGCTACATGGGGCTATCCATGGTGATGGTTCGAAGACTGCAGCTGGTGCAGAACACAGTGGCCCATCTCCTGGTGGGACTGGGCCGCTGGGAACATATTACAGTGGCTCTTCGGTCTTGGCCCGACCTATTTGTGGAATCACCTCACCCTCCGAGTTCTGGATCGGCCCCTGCGGTCATTGGGGAGTACTCTCCTCAAGGTCCCCCGAGTCTGTTCGGGGGCACGATGGGGAGGGTCTTCTCGGTGGCTACTCCACGGCTGTGGAACTCTGCTGGTGGAGGTCCGTCTGGCCCTGGATCACCCCTCTTTTCGATGCTGTTGTAAAACGTGGCTGTTCTGCCTGACTTTTGATGGGGAGGGTGTGGGGAATGGGTTAGGGTGGTGAGTGGTTAGGGATATTTTAATTCCTCCTTGTTTTGATTGTTTTAAGTGTTTTTATTATTGATTTTGAGCCTCCCAGAACTGCCTGTGGCAGGATGGGTGGAGTAAATTTTTAAAAAATAAATAAAATAAGTCAATAAATAAAAATCAAAACTAGCACCTTGAATTGTGCCCAGAAAGCTATAGGGAGCCAGTGCAGACTTTGACTCATTCCCAAGAGGAGGCGAACTGCTGTGTTCTGCAGCTTCCAAACAGTCATCAAGGGCAGCCCCATGTAGAGTGCATTGCAGTGATCTAGCCTCAAGGTGATGAAAGCATGAATGATGGTGGCCAGATCTGAATTAGAAAGAAAAGGCCATAGCTGCCTCACTAGGTGGAGCTGGTAAAAAGCAGTCCTGGCCACTACCACAACCTAACAATCCAGGTGCAGCAAGGGGTCCAGAAACACTCAAAGGCTTCAAACCTGATTGATCAGAGGGGGCTGGACTCTGTCAATAACATGAATCCCTATGCCCTCCAGGTCACAAGACTGGTCAACCATCATCACCTCGGTTTTGACTGGATTCAGCCTCAATCTGCTTATCCTCATCCAGTCCCCGACAGCAGCCAGGCATCAGGTAAGCACCGAGACTGCAGGGCCTGGGTCGGATGAAAAAGAGAGGTAGAGCTGGGTGTCATCAGCATACTGAAGGCACTTCACCCCAAACCTCCGAATGACCTTGTCCAGCAGCCTTATATACATGTTGAACAAGAGGAGAGACTGACTATAACCCTTTGGGACCCCACAGGTGAGGTTCCGAGAGGACAACAAGCAATCACCCATCACCTCTCTCTAGAATCTCCCCAACAAGGAGGAGGGGAACCACTTGAACTGTCCTGGTATACCCCTGTCATGTCTCGCAGTAGTGTCAACAAAACCTCATGATCAACTGTACCAAAGGCCACCAAAAGATCTAGCAGGATCAACAGGGTAGTATTCCCCTTGCCAATCTACAGGCACAGGTAATTGACCGAGGCCACAAGTGCAGTCTCCGTGCCATACCCAGGACAAAACCCAACTGAAATGGGTCCAGGAATTCAAAGACATTGAGATGAGCCTGGAGCTGTAGGGCAACCACCTGTTTGATAAACTTCCAGGTGTCTGATAGCTGTGGGGGACTGGATGAGGGCGAGTCGATTTGAGGCTGAATCCTGACAAGACAGAGGTGGTGCTGGTTTGTGGTGCTGGTGATCGGAGGTGGGGTGGGGGGGGAGGAACGCCTGTCATAGATGGGGTTTGCCCTTCTCTGGTTTCTCAGGTCTGGAGCCTGGGTGTGCTCCTAGATACGCAGCTGTGCTTGGATGCCCAGGTGGCGGCTGTGACTGGGGGCACCTTCTGCCAATTGCATCGGTTAGAAGGCTCTGGCCCTATATTTCTAATTCTAACCTTGCCACCATCATCCATTACCTCGAGACTAGGCTATGTAATGTGCTACACGTGGGGCTGCCCATGGCGATGGTCCGGAGGCTGCAGCTAGTGAAGAATGCGGCAGCCCGTCTCCTTACAGGACCAGGCCAGCATGAGCATATAATTCCAGGCTTATGTGCACTGCGCTGGCTGCCAGTAGTCTTCCGGGCCCGATTCAAGGTGCTGGTTTTAACCTTTAAAGCCCTACATGGCCTGGGTCCCACCTACCTGAGGAACTGCCTCATTCCCTGGCCCCTAAGCCGGCCTCTGCGGTCTGCCAGGAACGCTCTCCTTGAGGCCACGCATTGTCTGCAAATGGCCACCATGAGGAGGGCATTCTCAGTGGCTGTGCCGCTGCTGTGGAATCCCCTCCCGGAGGCCTCTGCCCAGATTTGCTTACCTTCCAGCAGCTATGTAAGACCTTATTGTTCTGCCAGGCGTTTGGAGAAGGAGACGGGTAGGGTCGAGAGGTGGTGTGGGTTGGGGGGGAGATGGGTTATTTTATTTATATTTTATTATGTTTTATGGATGTTTGTATTTTTTGATACTGTGAGCCAATTCGAGCTGCCTGAGGAAGGAGGGGTGGGATATTAAGAACTTTAAATAACTAAATAAATATAAATAAAAAAGGAAAGGTTAGAGACAGGCCGATAGCTGGCCGGGGGAGTTGGCGTCGAAAGATGGCTTCTTAAGCAGGGGGTGGGCAACAACAGTTTTAAGAGTGTCAGACACCCTACCCTCCCGAAGGGTGGTGTTGACATCCCCACCCAGCAACGGCCCCAATGTCTCCCAGCTGGCTTTCACCAGCCAGGATGGGCAAAGATCTAATTCACAACTGGTTGCCCTCATTGCTCCAAGCACCTCCCCACATTGGTGTGCGAAACTGATCCAAATAAACAGAACGTTCCGTAACCCCAAACTCTGATTTTGTAGAAAAAGTGGCAGTACCCAAGTCGTAATGAATATAAGCGATTTTGTCTGCAAAGTAATACATAAAAATGTCACTGGGGGGGGTAGGACATTAGATGACTCGATTTCCAGGCAGAGGCAGACCGGATTATCCAGGCCCCATACCACCCGGAACAGCTCTGCTGGATGAATCTTTGTCTGAATGCTACTGACGTGGATTAAGTTACTTTCATTTAATTTAAATCAAAGTAGTTACTTTGGTTTATCTCTGTTTTTCTGAATGTGGCCTAAATTGGTAGTTGAGTCTGATGAATTATTTTATTACCAGATTACACACATGGGGGGGGGGGGCATAGCTCAAGTGGTAAGAGTGCGTGCTTTGCGTGTATAAGGTCCCAGGTTCAATCCCTGGCATCTCCACTTCAGGATCCCTGGTAGCACGCCTGGGGGAGGCCTCTGCTGGGGACTTGGAGGAGTCTCAGGTAGCATGCCGGGATGGCCTCTGCCGGGGACCCTGGAAGAGCCGGATTTGGACCAGAATTTGAACCCCCTGCTGCCGTGTCAGGTTGTGACAATACTGGGCTAAGATGGACCATTGGTCTGACTCAGTTAGGCAGTTTAGTTTAGTGTTGTCTTAGCCCTACCCTAATCTATAAGCGAATGTAAAAGTTGTTGTTCATAAGTTGGAAGAGGTTGTATTACAGTTTAATACTGTATCTTTTATTTTCAAAATCTTTTTAGAGTTGATAGAAATTATTATTTTTTTATGTTTGGAATAGGTGATAGAATTTGCAGTGTGCTATGAATTTGATGAAAAAAAACAACAATTTTTATCTAACAAACCACTAGGTTTGTAATTGATCAGTTCAATTTATGAGATGAATTGTGATAGTATCCTTTGATTTAATCAAAACCAGGTGAAGTACATAGCTCTTGGCAACATGATAATTTTAACTTAATTTATTTTTAAAGCTATCCATATGTATTTGATTTTGAGATGATCTCATGAAACAGAAGTCACAGATGGTAAAGGGGTATGTTTTTCCCCTTCTAGCCCCCACCCCTGTAACAAGAGTAGTCTGTGAGTAAAATTGATCTGGCTCTCAGCATCTCTATTCTTGATGATGATGTCTGGCCATTTCTTTTAGGACAAGTATAATATATCAGCCCAGTTCTAGTAATGGGTGGTGTTGGTCATTGGTTGTGAGCACTAGAAGGAGAAAATTAAGCTATAAGGGTCGGTATAATTAATTTTTGTAGTAGAATGTATATCTGACTTTCATAGTATATGTTGAAATAGTGCCCTGGCCTTTACATAATCTTAATTTGAGAGAGACAGGTGTTAATGATATGGTTTTTTGTCTATGGTTTCTAATCTATACATTAAAGTAGTGATTAATGACGAAAATGATTCAAAGATCCATATTTTCCAGGTCTTTTAAAATGAGGTTATTTTAGGATAGCAAATGTGTTTATTTTTCTGTAGCTTTGTTAACTAAATTCCACAAACAATTTGTTTGATTATTTTTTTCTTAGTAGCTGGAATTTGTGCCTTGGTTTGGTTTGTAATTTGTTACGATAGGAATCATCTGGCAAATATGTCAGCTTAGTCTCAAAAGCAGAAACACCCCTCTGTTTAAAAGAAATGGTACTTCCTGCTTTCATAAACAGTCATGTGCATAGTTTAGCAAGGCCTGATGCCTCTGGAGCATTTTCCTTTATAGCACCACTGAATCAGTCTTTGGAGAAGTACTGCGAATCTTGTTGCTTTATTCTGAACAAAAGGAATCGTGGGGGGGGGAAAGCTCAATAATAAGAGTTTGAAAAGCAAGGGCAGGCAATCTTGGTTGTGAATATTTTCTGATTTTTCCAGAAATCAAGCAGAAGATTGAGCTGCTGATGTCAGTTAACTCTGAGAAGTCGTCCTCTTCAGAAAGGTACAGCTACATCTCTTGCATGAACAATTAATGGTGTAGCATTGCTAAGACACAGCATAGGGCATTTTTTGTTGTCGAGTTTGCTAATATTGTTGATGCATGTTGGTTATTGTGATATATTAACTGAATATGTGTTTTTGGTTAAGCTTTGTGTCTTTTTGCAAAAGGTTATTGATTTTTGTAATGAAATCTAATCAGCTGCAGCATGCAAATCATAATACAGCAGAATGTTGATTATATATCTATCTATCTGTATACACTGTTGATTCACTTTGTGTTCTATTTTTATTGTTTTAGCTTAAAAGCATCTAGACTTCCAAAATCATTATCAAAGATTGGGTTGGATTTTTGGTTTTGGTGGTTGTTTTTTTTGTAATAAAAATCATTCCATGGATATCATTAAGACTCCTTTATTTAGGTTAGTAGAAAACAAAATTTGTTTAAGCATAAAATAGCCTGTTATGTTGAAAGGGAGTGTCCTTTGCAAATAGCTTAGGAATTGCAAACCCACAAATTAGTCACATTCTGTAAGACAGATGTGATGCTTCTTCAAGTCTGTGCTAGGAAATGGAACAGTCACTGCATGCAGTAATGGTTCATGCCTGCAGGTAAGGACAAAATGACTCAGAAGTGTTTTTAAATCAATTATTTTATTATAATTATAAGGAGCTGTTTCATTTTAAATATTTTGTAGTATTAATCTTTACTTTTTTTTTTTTTTTACACACAAAATGTCCTCCTGGTGACTGTTTTGATGCTTTTAACATCAATTACTTGATTATATTTTAAAAGAAATTGTGTTAAGAAAATTGCTTCCTTTGAGGCAACAGAAGATCAGTTCCTGTCAAAATATAATTTTCATTAATAATTTCATCTGCGTGTTAAACATTTTTTGTGGTCAGTCTAGTACTGACTATTGATAATGACTGTGAAATTAATTTAGGACGTCTGAACACTATTTTTTACCAAAATGATATTTAAAGACTATATTGATTAATGCTGAGCATGATAGAACATAATGACAATGTACTTGAAACATAATTTAAGGAAACATAGAAGACAATAATTCAAAGTGAGCAAGTGGTGTGTGGCATGCGTAGCTTTAAAAAAACCAAAATGAGCAGTTTAATTGGATTTATAAGTGTAGTGAGGGAAGGCATGTGGATGTAAACCATGATGCTGTCTTTCACTAGCTCTCATGTGAAAATATATTAAAGCAACGAGAGATACAGAAAATGGTGGGGGTGTGGGCTGTTTAATTATTTTTTTAAAGAATCCTTTCCAAAATGGAGAAATGCAAGAAAAGATTTGGTTTTTTGCAATAGAAACTGAAGCTCTAAAATAAAACCCCTAAAATGTTTTAATGTTTCTCCATCCCTACTCCAATTCTATATAAGCTGCAAATGTTATGGGAATAAAATGGTGGTGGTGACAGGAGGGAGGACGATGAGGATCAAAATAGCACAGGAAACAGGTGCCAATTGTGATTTTAGGGCTTTTTTTAAGGGGTGGCACTGATAATGGGGCAAATTCAGTTATAATATCTATTTTTAGCAAGTGTGAATGCTATGATGAAACTGATGTCTGATCACACTGCTCAAAAATACATTTTGAACTCTAGGGAAAAAAATCTGATGGCTGTTCAAAATGAGTCAGTTTTCCCTAATAGGTTGTTGCACCTAATTAAAGAAGGAGAAAAGGATGTGTTTTAAGATGCATTTTGTGCTTTACATCCTTTTTAAAAATATCCTTGATTTAAAAAATAAAAATAAAAATTGGCAGTTGCATAGTTTGTAATGTTATATAATTTCAGATATCTTTTGAATAAAAATATAAATCTAAATGAGTTATGGTATTAAAAATTGAGGGTGTATTTACAGTAAACTTTCTGTATATTCTTCATAGAGCTGTTTTAACCCTCAGCCATTCTACTCAGTTTAGCAACTACAGTGACATAAATGCATTGTTTATAAAAACAGTGCTCTGCAAATATGGACTTTTATGCACAGGACTTTTATGGACTGTATAGGACTTTTATGGACTTTTATGTCTGATTTATATAGTTTTTATTACTACTATTAAATAACCAGAGTCTTATTTTCCAAAACTAAAAATATGTTAAATGTATGTGCTAGACAATAGAAGACAGTATTACCTATTTTTAAATTTCAAACTGTTCACAATGATTTTTTTTAATATTACTGGATTTTAAAAAAAGTCTTTAGAAAGAGGGAGCTTCTCTGAAGACCCAGTAACCTGCACTGCCAAGTTGGAGATTCAAATTACAGTCCCATTTTTTTGGTCCCTAGTTTTCCAGGCTGTCAAAGGTTAATAAATGATGCTTCACCCTCAAGTAGAGAAGAACTTGATATTTGTGCTGTTGCAGTAACTGTAACTAGAATGAGTAGGGGAGAGAATGAGGCAGAGTGACAACCTGTCTCTGGCCTTTTAGAAGAGGGTGCTGGGATGTTATTTGAGGGTAAGGGTCAGTATGGGATCAAAATATTGTCCTGTCAAGCAGGAATAACCCAAAGTACAATGGTTTGTAAACATTTGGCATGTGCAACAGTATTTTTTGTAACTTAAATATAACCCTGTGACCCCAGGCAGCAACAAAGACAAATATGGAGTCTATGAGATTACAACCCTATGTGAAGAGGAGCTACTCCCCTTGGGATCCGAACACACTGTATGGGAACATCTGCTTCAGTAATCAAAGTCTAGCCTCCTTTCACAGAAGCTCAGTATTAAGTGTCCCATATCCTGATGCATGTTACTAAGGTTACTTTCAGGGGGCTTTCAGATGATGATCAAGGTAGCTTTTCAGTGCTGTAATGCTGGGTTACCGCACGGCACAGTAATTCAGATGCCACAATAACTCATAGGGTTACCACAGGATTCTTTTTTTTATCTTTTTGTGACACCTTCATCAGACTGGAATTTTCTGGTGAAAAACAAGTGTTAAAACTGGCAGATATGGAATTCAGTAGTTGATCTATCTGTAACGTGGTAAATCAATGTGGAGTTCCTCTGAATCATGGATGACTACCATGGAATAACCAGGTGTTAATCACATGGTAAAAACACTCACATGAAGATGTATGTTTATTGTAAAGCTGTGGTAACAGTAGTTACCACTTTTTTAGCACCTGAAATTTTGCTGTCTGAAAATACCCTATACCTAGTTGCTAGCTCACAAATTTCATTCTTTTTAAAAGGCCCTGTTTTTTCTGTGCACAGAATTTGAGGATTGGAAATGAAACTGCCTCCTCGTGGCCCTGTAGGCAGCTGGAATGGATATGTGATGCTGCCAACAATGTGTATATTAGAGGTGATTATAGAGTTTGACCCAACAGCCATTGTGGGGGACTCTTTCAAGAAAGTTTAAAAAAGATTAAAATTAAACTTCATTGTAGCTTTGCAAATGTCATGCCCTCTTTTTCTATTTGTTGGGAGCATTCAGCACGTCATGCTGTAGAGGTATGGGAATGTGTTTATGTAAATATAAAGTGATTTTGGAGATCTTTTTTTGGAGCACTATATATTTTTGACTATTTGCAAGGTAGAAAAGTCGCATCACCTTATTAAGCTTACAGTCACTGAAATTCTTATCTCACAAAGTTGACATGCAGTATCCTCTTGTAAAGTGAAGCAAACAACCAAGTATAATATATGTAAAGCTCTGATTTCTGGATCCAGAATTTATTATCCATTTTCTTGCAGTTGTTTTGACACAAGAGGTTATGATATAGTTAAAGGTGATTGGCAAGGTTGATAAGCCCAAAATACTTGACCTACTTTTCCTCATCTTTTTGCAAAGTGCACATAAGTGTTTTGCTTTGAAATGAACACATGCTTCAGCGCTCTTATTTTTAAAATCAGTATAGGGTCAGCACTCTTGAGCAATGTTACAGTAGCAAACTAATCTACATATATAATGGAGGGGAAATTATTTTTAATTTCAAGGTTCCACAAAGGGGAAAGGAATTTTATAAGTAGCATCGAGGGGAAAATATTTTTAAACGACAAAATATCTTGACAATGACCTCTTTTAATCCTCACGTACAACACTATGGAGGAGGAGGAAGGATTGGCATAGAAACTATTTCTTCCTCAAAGCAATCCATTTGGTTTGTTGCCTTGAGCCCTTTTTTTGCTCTGTCCTTTTTAGTAATTGATCTTTTCAGACATATGCTCTTCTTGATGCTTTTACATTCTCAGTGGCTTGGTGTATCCCAAAGAATGCAGTCAAAAAGAAAGAGAAGCAAGGAAGAAATATAAAATGATGAAACAAAAGGACGAAAGCTATGGTTGTTTCAGATATATTCTCCCTTCATTAGTCAGTACAACTACAGAGTAGTTTCAGTTGGTTATAACAAATGGGAAGGAAATATACCTGCACTCATGGGGAAATGTCTGTAACAAACAGTGTTTAGATCATTGTGTGTACAAAGACATCAATCTGTGTGTGAGAAATACATTTTAAAAACTTGTTATTAAGGCGCATAATAGCAATACGTCAGCCGTACTTTGTATATATTGAATATTACTTGGCCAGGATACGTAATTTAACGTTCCTTGTGTTGACCAGCATATAAAATTATCTAAATTATATACATGTATAATTTCAGTATTAAGAAAAATCTGGCCAGAGATTCTGATTTATTGGCCAGAGAGCCCATCCTCTATGAATTGGATAGAAAAGGTGCCCAAATTTCCAGATACACATTTTCCTTTTGATGCATCCTTGGGTGTGCACTTGGTGTGAGGCTTTTCAGATAAATTTATTTTTAACAGCAACTAGGCAATTGTCCATTACAGGCTATAAACATACCAGAGGTTATGATATTCTCAGGTTGTTTGGGGGTTGAGGTCAGTGGAGCCTCTCTGTTGTTTATGCTGCTTAGTGGAAGGTCAGTGGCTAAGAAGACAACTGCCATCCATGTTCTCTGTAATGATAAGGCCATTGACCTTGTATGCATTACTGAGACCTGACTGGATGAGGATTCTGGGCCTGTGTTGGCTCAGATGGTGCTGGTGCCGGCCCAGGTACTCAGTGCAGCATCAGCCTAGGATTGGGGCCCCGCGGGGTGTGTGTGTGAAGTGGTAGTTGTCTGTAAAGACGATTTGGCCTATCAAAGGTATCCTGTCTCTGACTTGCCCAACATGGAGTGTGTCCATCTTGTGTTTGAGGCCCGGGATAGATTGGAGATTCTGCTGGTGTACCAACCACCCTTCTGCACAATGGATTCCCTGACTGCTCTAGTCGAGCTGGTCTTGGAGGTGGTGTTGAGATCACCGAGGCTTATTGTCTTGGGTGATTTTCAACATACATGTTGAGGCTGGCCTTTCAAGGGCAGAGCAGGATTTCGTGGCAGTTATGACACTCAAGGGCCTATCCCAGGTAATATCTGGCCTGACGCATGAAACTGGACACAAGTTGGATTTAATGTTCTGCACTGGCCTGGAAACAGGGGTTTCGATTATTGGGGGGGTGGTTATGACTCATGGTCAGACCATTACTTTCTGAGGTTCCAGACTGACTGTGGTATAGATCTAATCTCTGAAGGACTATGCTGAGGCTGCAAAGTGCAGTCAGATGATGCTCTTCTGGGTGGTGAATAGCCTGTTAAATTCTCGTTGTTCCCACCTGGAATTAGTCATTAGTTGCCCGCTATGATGAGTTTGCCACCTACTTTGCAGATAAAATTGCTCGTATTTGGCTCAACTTGGGAACGGTTAGTTTGGATGCAGCGTCAGCGTTTGGCATTTGGAAGGCTCGTTCTTGTCCAGTTTGCTTGGATCAGCTTCAATTAATCTCACCCACCAATGCGGAGGGTGTGCTTGGACTGTTGTGGGTGACTAGTTGTGAATTAGAGATCCATGCCTGTCGTGGCTGGTGAAAGCTAGCCCGGGAGACTTTGTGGCAGTTGCTCCCTGAAGTTATCAGTGCCTCCCTTTGGGAGGGCAGGGTGCCTGATGGCCTTAAAACTGTGGTCATCCGACCCCTGTTGAAAAAACTATTTCTTGACATTGACTCCCCTGCCAGCTATTGCCCTGTCTCTAATCTTCCCTTTTTAGGGAAGGTTATTGAATGGATGATTGTCTCGCAGGTTCAGGTGCATCTCGATGGTATTAGATTTCTGAACCCATATCAATCAGAATTTTGTCCTGAGAATGGCACCGAGATTGCACTTGTGACCTTGGTTAATGATCTTTGCTAGGCAATTGCACCCTCTTGATTTTTCTTAGATCTTTTGACAGACTTTGATACAGTTGATCATGAAGTGTTGTTGGCACAGCTGCGTGACCTGATGGGGGTTTGTGGGATTGCTCTTGAGTGGTTCTGCTGATTTCTGGCTGGGAGAACCAGGAGGGTGGTGATGGGTGGTGGCTTGTAGTCCCCTCGGGAACTCACTTTGTTGGGTTCCAACTTGTCCCCACTCCTGTTCAATGTGTATCTGAGACCCTGGATAAGGTTGTATGGAGATCTGGAGTAAAATGCCATTAGTATGCTGATGACACCCAGCTTTGTCTCTCCTTTTCATCTGACCCAGGTCCTCCAGTCTTGGTGCTTTTCCAGTGTGTGGCTGCTGTTAGTTACTGGATGCGAGTGAACCAATTGAAGCTAAATCCAGATAAGACTGAAGTGATGATGGTTGGCCAGTCTTGTAACCTGGGAGATAACCCCTGTTATTGACACTTGGGTTCATAGCCTTCGGTTGCTCTTGGATCCATTACTGTGCCTGGATTGCAAGGTTGCGACAGTGGCGAGAAGCTCTTTTTTCCAGTTACATCTGGTGAGAAAGCTGTGTTCTTTTTTTAAAATCAGATTTGGAGTTGTCCACCATCATCCATGCCTTTGTAACCTCGATGCTAGACTACTGCATTGTGCTCTACGTGGGGCTGTCCTTGATGACTGTTCGGAAGCTGCCGTTGGTGCAGAATGTAGGGGCCTGTGTTCTGTCGGGAGTGGGTTGCCGGGAGTGCATTACACCAGTGCTCCAGAGTCTGCACTGGCTGCTAATAGCTTTCCAGACACGGTTCAAGGTGCTGGTTTTGACTTGCAAAGCCATAAACAGCTTGGGCCCCAGACATCTGACAGACTTCCCTCTTTCCTCATGTCCCCATCATGGTTTGAGGTCAGCTAGGGGCACACTCTTACAGGTACCATCTGCCCATGAAGTTTCTACAGTAATGGCACACAGAGCAGCATTCTTGGTGACTAACCTATGATTATGGAACTGCCTCCCCTTGGAGGTTCGTCTAAACCTGAGCCTGCTCATCTTCTGGAAATGATGTAAGACCTTTCTATTTGGCCAGGAGTTTGGCAGGCAGGGATAGGGTTGGGTAGGACTGGATGTGGGTGGGGGTTAGGGAAGAATTGTGGGAGACTTAAGGGAATTTTAAAGATGTTATTGATTGTAAGCCACCCTGAGCCATAATGGGAAGGGTGGCATATAAATTTGATTAAATAAATAAATTTGTAACAAAACAGATGTTTGAATTTGGAATAATTTGACATGTTACCTCTGATTTGTTTTACTTATTTTTTTTCTAAACTCACTTTCGATAGTGTACTCATGTTAACAAGACTGTGTCCGCTTTTCCTTTTCACCATTTCTATCTTTCTTTCTTTCTTTCTTTCTTTCTTTCTTTCTTTACACTTTCTCCATGATTTTCCTTCACCGCTTAAAATCATCATAATAAACCTAAGTAAGTCTCGGGTAAGTTTCTAATTTGAAACAGTTCTTGTTCATTTTCAGTGGCACCTTCTTGTTGGTCATGCTGTTCTTAATTTTCAGGTTTTTATTAAAAATAGCTTGGAAGGCGATCACTGAGAGTGTATATATAATTTATCTTTTTATTTTTAAATTGGTGAGTTAGCATTGTGTTTGATAGCTTTTCAACTCTAATTACTCAACATTTTAGCTTAAAACAATGATAATGTACCAGCTTTTTAATTTTAGATGGAATGTCATTCTGAAGGGATGCATGCATAACAGAGTTCTGTTGAAACTTGCCATTGTACAGAAGGCAGTGGTAGTGCATGCTTGTATTCCAAATGGTAATTTAAAGATGTAATTTATTTATTTTTCTACCCACCAACTAACTTTCTGGACTTTACGTTGTTTATTTGTAGCTTTTTAGCATTGTTAGTCAGCAGGATACATACATACACAGATATATATTGTATACTGTTTTTGTTAAAAAGCAAAAGTTTAGGACTTTAGTTCTTTGTACATGTGAGGAAGTGTTCTCAGTGTTGAGTCTCATTTCATTCTTATATTTTCTGGAATCTTTATCAGTTGAATCTTTAAGATCAAAATTTTAGTATTCCTGAAGTAACAGTGTAAAAAGGAAATAATGTCTATTTTTATTAGAGACAATACAGTTCAGATAACATCTTTTATCTGACCAGTTTCTGTTGATCAGTGCGTGTAAGTGTTTGGGCCACACAGGGTGCACCCTCAGGCAGATAAGGAGTAAGAAATACAGGCTAGGTATATGCTAGATCACAAGGGAAGGGGCCTCTAGGGGAAAAGAGGTTGTTAAAGATGAAAGTCATTAGTAATTCAAAGTATTTAAACACAGTGAAGGGTAAACAGCAGGGTAAATTGACCACTGCCAGCTGCCTGTTGCTCACACATTTCTGTAGTGGTTTATGAAGCTAAAATCTTTATTTAGTCCAGTATTTTTAGTATCTAATGGAATTATGAATTTTATTTTCCAGACTTGCCTTTTAAAAACGTTAGACAGGTTCCTTTTGCCTGCATACTCTCACTAACAGAAGTTAGTGTAATAAAAGATCATCTGAAGTATTTTGTCTGTCTCACATTTGGGACCAACATGGCAGCCACACACTCACACGACTGTTTTTTCAATAGTCATTTTGGTGTTCAGATCTATCCACGCGAACAATCGTGAACGTCTTTCTTTCATTTGGTTTGAATATTTTTTTTCTCCTGGAAGGACTCTTCAATCTAAAAACTCGAGGGTGAGATGTAGGGCTGAAGTGGCAACTCCTTATTCCGCTCCGCTATTTCATTCCACCATTCTGGAATTGCCTGCAACTTTCCGCAGCTTTTCCGCCGGCATTCCGCTAATTTGGAAAATCGTAACAAACATTGTTCCACTACTTCACAGTGCTGGTGGAAATTGCGGAAGAGCGAAACTGTTGGAACAAACGTTCCGCTACTTCACAGTGCCGGCGGAAATTGCGAAAAATCGAAACTGTTGAAACAAACATTGTTCCGCTACTTTTGCAGCTGGTGGAAGTAGTGGAATGGAAGTAGTGGAATGGTGGAAGTAGTGGAATGAAAGTAGCAGAATAAATGTCTCTATTGCACCGTGCTGCTCATTGCGGAAGAGCTTTTCTGTCGGAAAAGGCTACCGCAGCAGCTTGCCATTTCAGCCCTAGAGGTGGTTTCATTCTGAGAAACACAAAGCACAAATGGGATAGTTGTCTATATAGTTAGAGACAAGATCATCACAGGGGAGATGTTGGGGGCTTGCACAAGATTATCCTTTATAAAGATTTCTCTTCATTAGCAGTTAATACTGAATAAAATTGTGGCAACCAGCACAGTAACAACTAATGTTTGAAATACTTTGAGGAAATGGGGTCAGTGGAACAGTTTTTCCCTTCCAATCTCAGATGATACATATTTGTTTCTGATTTATTCTTGTTTACAATGAGAAATAAAAGACAAAGGAAAAAAACTGTGTTTAGTAAATTAAAATTTGACCATATACTGTTAATTTCCCTTCTTTTCATGTGCTGCAACTCGAAGCCTAATCACTGACGTAACTAATGATGTAAAACTCTGAATTTAAACTGCCAAACAAAGGTTAAGAGAACATTTGTTGATACATAGTGCACTGCAGTTTTGGCTACTGAGATTCAGAGGAGTAGCAGCTGTAATTCAGCCACTGAGACCCAGGTGCAATGAACTAAGACACAGGACCAATAAGGCAGCATGGGGCCTGGGACTGGCTCTGGCCAAGAGCCACACTTAACCTGCCCGAGAGCCACATGTAGCTTCTAAGCCAGAGTTTATCCTCCCCTGTTCTAGTATGTGTGTGTATAGGTATACAGGTATGATATGGTATAAACACTTTTATCAGAAAGGATAATGGCATAAGCATGTTACTCTTGTGTTGGAAAAATGAGTAAGCTAAGCAATTTAGGGCACAGTTGCTGTAGTGTTTGCAATTATGAGACAGACATGGAGACTATTTATTTATTTATTTATTTATTGTGCCAGGAGCATACCTGATGCTTTACAATAATCTATTATAGTAACTGTTTCCTCTTCCTGAACTAACTTCTGTTGAATTTATACAAGTTTTTGAGCTTCAAAGAGCTCTTCTTCAGGCATGAATGAAAAGTTTTAGAGCTCAACCTGAGCTTAATAACAAAGAGGCTAGGTTAGATTGGCGTACTGGTCAATTAGCACAGCAATTGTTTAACAATGGAGAGTAAACATACAGAGGGTTATAAGCTGCTGTAATGAATCATGAAGCCAGTATCTCTATTTATTCCCTTGTTGGTATCAAATAGAGTTTTACATTTTAGTTCCCAGGCCCATCTTTTAAAGATGTAGTACAGAGTTACTTTTCAGGATAAGAACTGAGGTTGTATTCTAACAAACAGTGAGAAACAGAAGTAACTACTTCAGGTTAATTAAATCAGAGTTTCACTGCAGCTGCAAACAGAAGTGGTCGTGACAAACAATGTTACCCATCTCATTTTACTTCAAAGTAAAGTGTTCACAGTATAGTTACTTTGAACTATAAAAGCGAAGGGGATTAATTTACTCATTTTTCAGGAATGCATACTTCTCTTCCTGTCCTGGATAACTTGGATTGAGAGTCCTTGATGTGTGAACAGTTCAGGAGTACAAGAAATTTTATTTAAGGCTTAATTACTGTGAAGTATCTGTTCGTTGGAACATTATACGAGATATCGAAAGTGGTGGTTCTGGAAGAAGGATGATAGAGTGTTCTTGTTCATAGTCCTTTTTCTATGCAAGTTCATTTATGGTTGTAAGTATTGTTTGATTTTTCCAACATAGGGTGAAAACAAATGAGACAGGAGCCCACTAGAGTCCGGGGTTGCTGTGTCGAGCCTCCACACAGCTACCGCTCACAGGTTCACCGTGTCCAATAGAATACGTGGGCAGCCTCCTGCCTGCATTTCATGTGCTTGTGGCAGCCTCCACTGAGTGGTGCCATTGATCTCCCCGTCCCCCCAACGTTGCCTTTCAGCTGGGCCATCTGGCTGCGGCAGTGATCTTTCTGCCCCCAAGAGCTGCCTGACAGCCACCCAGTTGACATGTGGCCCTGGAGATGGGAGGGGGGGGGACAGGGAATTCAGTCGTGCAGCTGGCTGACCCAGCTGACAGGTGGCCCTGGGGGGACATGGAGATTGCTGGTGTGCTGGATAGCCCAGCTAACAGGCAGCCCTAGGGGAACAGGAAGATCGCTAGCTTTCCTCTCCCTGGGTCGCCTGTCAGCTCTCCTGGTGCACTAGACTGTACTCTATGGTGCTGGCAGACCTGGATGTGGGCGAGGCTGCAAGCAAACCTAACAGACAGACTGTGGACACCTGGATACCCATTAGCCTGGATTAGCCCACGATGGACCCCCAATCTCTTCAGAAACACTGTGAGTGTTCAGTGGGTGGTGACCGCATTGTGGGTACGGGCTAACATCTGGCAGCCTAATAAGTGGGTCAACACGTGTCAGTTGTGGGCTAACATCTCATTTGTTTTCACTGCTAGTTTCCTTTGGGACATTTAGTACATTGAATGTGGAACACCGTATGCTGTGATTGCCATTTGTAGGTCTCATGCATTTTCAGTTTTCTTTTTGTCTTCATAATCACTGTGGTAAAGATGTGTTGAGTTTTGTATCTGCTGTTCTGGCAGGTTTGACATCTATCTCATTGTGTTGATGTGTTCTGATTTGTAGGGAGCTTACTTACGATGATCCCTTATTAAAGGCTGGGGATTGTTCTCAGGCAAAGGAGGGGATTCAGGAAAGTTTTATTTCAGGGAATGGTCCTCATTGAATGTAGGCTGTATTTGTCATGGGATAAGAGGCAGTGTCCTGTTGTGGATTGGCAACTGGTTAAAAGATAGGAAGCAAAGAGTAGGACTAAATGGTCAGTTTTCATAGTGAAGAGAAGTAACTAGTGGAGTGGCCTAGGGATCTGTACTAGGACCGGTGTTGTTTAATATATTCATTAACAGTCTGGAGAAGGGAGTAAAGAGTGAGGTGATCAAATTTGCAGATGACACAAAGTTATTTAAGGTAGTTAAAATGCATGCAGACTGTGAGCAGGAGGATCTTGCGGGACTGGGTGATTGGGAATCCAAATGGCAGATTAAACATATTGTGGACAAGTGCAAAGTGACGACCACATGGAAAAATAACTCAAACTATGTGTATACAATGCTGGGTTCTCAATTGGGAGGTACCACTCAGGAAAAGGATCTTGGAGTCACTGTGGACAATACATTGAAGTCCTCAGCTCAGTGTGCAGCGGTGGTCAAAAAAGCAAACAATGTTAGGGATCATTTGGAAAAGGATAAACTGAAAATATTATAATGCCTCTATATAGATCTATGGTATGGCCGTACCTGGAGTATTCTGTACAGCTCTGGTTTCCCCATCTCAAAAAAGACATAGTCGAACTAGAAGAGGTACAGAGAAGAGTACCAAAAATTATCCAAGGTATGGAATGGCTCACATATGAAGAGAGGCCTGTAGGTTAGGGCTCTTCAGCTTAAAGAAGACACGACTGAGAGGAGATATGATAGAGGTTTATAAAATCATAAGTGGTGTGGAACACGTAAATAGGGAGCAGTTATTTACCCTCTCTAAGAATACTAGAACATGGGTACGCTCCATGAAATTAACTGGCAGCAGATTTAAAACAAATAAGAGAAAGTATTATTGAAAGATAGATCTATTAATGGCTATTTGCCAAGTAGGTTTTGGGGACATAGTCTCTTACAGTTGGAGGCTGGAACAACAGGGCATGGATTGCCCATTGTTACCTGTCAGGAGAAAGAGATTGGCTACTATTGGGGACAGGATGCTGGGCTTGATTACCTGTTGGTCTGACCCTGTATGGCACTACTTACGTTCTTATGTCTAAAAATGTCCCCTTTTAGTTCCAAAGTAGGTTGATAAGTGAGAGCTAGGGGTGTAGCTGAAGACTGGAGTTGTGAGAGTCATCTGTTTTTGGCCAGGCATTTGGCAGGCAGGGATAGGTTTGGGAGGGGAGGAAGTTAGGGGAAATGTTTGGGGGTGGGGCTAAGGGATGTTTTTAATAGTTGTTTTTATATCTTGTAAGCCACCCTGAGCCTTAATGGAAAGGGTGGGTGTAGCAGGCGTGGACTTTGCTAGTGTAGTTATTTGCAGTATCGGTAACAGTCACTCACTCAGTCTTAGGGAATTAACGTTTCTCCTTTACTCTCACATATAACACCATCTTCAGACAGCACATCCAGTTAACAGTCTTTATCTCAAGCTAACCTCTGTCAGGCAGTAGTCTACTGACTGACTCACTCACAAACACTCACTTTCTCAGCCTTCAGGCTTCTTCGCTAGGGCTTCTCATCAGGGCCTTCAGCTCTCCCACAGAGAATTCCCTGTTCAGAGTGCACTGCAGAGTGGGCGTGACCTCAACTCACTGACTAAACTATACAATGTATTCATCATTACTAACTAAACTATACAGTTTGTTCATTATTAAGCATTAATTTATCATAATTCGATGAACAATTTTTCAAACTGCCTTAACTCTGTCGTTCACATGGATACAAATTGTGTATACTTTATACAATGAGCTGTTGACACTATCAGTTTAGACAACTGTATAGAATCGGGTTGACAGAATGCAGTTCTGCGCGAAAGGACAGAGTTAAGGCAGTTTGAAAAAATTATTCTTCAAATTATGGTAAATCAATGCTTAATAATGAACAAATTATATAGTTTAGTTAGTGATAAATATAAATATGAATAAGAGTAAGTATGTACGGTAAGGAATTAAGTACATATCGTACATTTATGTTGATTGTAAATAATGAAATATAGATAGAAAATCTTCATTTCCATGCTTTTTGGTGTTTAATTTTCGTTGTATGTTAAATATTTTTTGAACAGGAATTGTAATTTTCATGGGTTTTTGAGTGTACGTTAGGGGGAAATGTATGTTGTGGAATGTAAGAGGGAAGGTTTTTTTGGTTTTGAACTACCTTTAATGTTTTTTGAAACTCTAGGTTTTTTGTTTGGAAAATTTAGATTTTTTTTGCGATGTGATTAATATAATAATTAAGAATTAGACTATAGCTAGGATGAGGAGGGCCAGGTTGGCCTAAATATAGGTAGAATGAGGAGGGCTAGCACACTTCCCAAGGAGGAGCAAAGCTACCTGCACTGGGATCTCCGTGTACTGCCCCATGGCTAGTGCCTTCTGTCCGCTTTAACCTTAGTGGGGTTAAACAAGGTCTCACACAAGCGGCTATGCCGCTACTCACAGTTCTGTAGCATCTTGAGAGAAGAGGTAAGGAGAGAGGGGACAGCCAAGAGAGGGGGGACACTTCACACAACTCTCTCATTCATTCCCTCTCTCACTCAAACCACTCTCACACATACTCTTCTCTTGTTCTGTTTTACACACATGCTGTGCATGCACGTGCGCACACACACACCACTTCTCATTTTCTTTCACACACACCACTCTCATTCTCTTACACACACAAACTTTTCCCCCTCCCTCTTCCCCCTCTCTCTCACACTCACTCCCTTCCCCTTCCTCCCCACTCATGATTCGTTCTCTCTCTCACATACACACGCACACTTTTCTCCCCCCCACTCAGTTTCTCTCACACACAAACCGGTCTCAGTCTCATTCTTATTCTCATTCAATGCCTCCCTTAGGGAGAGCAGGGTGCCAAGCTGTCTCAAAGAGGCAGTGGTATTGTCTCTGCTCAAGAAGCCATCTTTGAACGACTTCCCGGCCAGCTATCGGCCAGTCTCTAACCTTCCCTTTTTAGGGAAGGTTATTGAACGGGTGCTGGCCCGGCAGTTACAGGGGCATCTAGACTGGGTCAGTTTTCTTGGTCCCTCGCAGTCTGGCACGGAGACTGCACTTGTGGCCTTGGTTGATGACCTGTGTCGTGAATTAGATCAGGGCAGATCCTCAATTTTGATCTTACTGGACCTGTCAGCGGCATTTGGTACTGTTGATCATGAGTTGTTGGTGGCGAGGCTGCGGGACCAGGCCGGGGTGAGTGGAATTGTTCTTGAATGGTTCCGCTTGTTCCTGGCAGGGAGAACTCAGCGGGTGGTTCTTGGGGAATGTATATCATCTTCCTGGAATCTCACGTGTGGAGTCCCACAGGGTTCTATTCTGCCCTCTCTCCTGCTCAACGTGTATCTGCAATCCTTGGGTGAGGTCATGAGAGGGTTTGGTGTGTGATATCATCAGTACGCCGACGATACACACCTTTACGTCTTGTTTTCTGGTGACCCAGGTCCGGCAGGCTTGGTGCTTACCCGGTGCTTGGCAGCTGTGGTGGACTGGATGAGGACGAGCCATCTGAGGCTGAATCCTGACAAGACGAGGTGATGTTGGTGGGAAGGGCTGAGGGGGTGGTGGCTCCCATCATTGACGGGGTCTGCCCCCCTCTGGCTGCTCAGGTTCGTAGTCTGGGGGTGCTCCTTGACCCGCAGCTTCGTCTGGATTGTCAAGTGGAGATTGTGGCGAGGGGAGCATTTTGCCAATTACATCTGGTGTGACGGCTGTGGCCGTATGTCTCGGGCTTGGATCTGGCCACCATCATCCATGCTTTTGTTACCTCTCGACTGGACTACTGTAACGCGGTCTATGTGGGGCTGCCCTTGACGATGGTCCGGAGGTTGCAGCTGGTGCAGAATGTGGTGGCCCGCCTTCTAACGGGGACGGGCCACTGTGAGCACATTACAGCTGTACTCTGCACTGGCTGCCTATTGTCTTCCGGGCCCAATTCAAACTGCTGGTTATGACCTATAAAGCCCTAAATGGCCTGGGTCCTGTTTACCTGCGAGACTGCCTCGGGTCCTTTCACGACTCTTGCGGTCAGCTGGGGGCGCCCAGCTTGAAGTCCCCGGGTATGCCAGGTGGCGACGGCAGAGAGGGTGTTCTCGGTGGCCGCACCTCGGCTGTGGAATTCCCTCCCATTGGAGGTCCGTCTGTCCCCAGACCTCCCCTCTTTCTGTAGATATTGTAAGACCTGGTTGTTCCGCCGGGTCCATTCTGTCCATTTTTATATTTTTTGTAGTATTTTAGATGATTTTATTATTGTATTTTATGACTTGTGTTGTATGCCGCCCCGAGCTGCCATTATGCAGGAGGGAGCGGGTTAAAATTTTTAGGATAAATAAATAAATAAAAATAAAAAATAAATTCTTTCACAGACATACATGGCACATACATGCCCCTCTCACTCTCACACATATATATATGGGGAAGTGCAGTCTCTTCCTCTCTCTCTCTCTCACCCATCCCCGACCACACACAATCTGTCTGTATGCTTGTCTCTCTCACACACACACACACACACACACACACACACACACACAC
Source organism: Sphenodon punctatus (assembly GCA_003113815.1). Classification (NCBI taxonomy): domain Eukaryota; kingdom Metazoa; phylum Chordata; class Lepidosauria; order Sphenodontia; family Sphenodontidae; genus Sphenodon; species Sphenodon punctatus. The sequence continues at coordinate 11,593,201 of QEPC01008309.1, forward strand.
ACACACACACACACACACACACACACACACACACACACAGGACTGTGCCCAAATGTCCCTGGGTGCCACTCCCCTGCCATTCCCCCACTGCCAGCCCTGATCCCCTGACGCCTCCCCTACCTTTCCCCCACTGCCAGGCCTGATCCCCTGCCTTTACCCCACCACCAGCCCGATGCCCTGAAGCCCCCCTCTCCTGCCTCTTCCCCTCGCCTATCTGTCTCAGACACACTCCCTCTCTCCCCCCCCATTCTCACTCTCACACACACTCCCCCCTTTGCCCAGGATCAGTTATTGCTGCCGCCAGCAACAACAACGCTACCTCCTCTGCCGCAGCTGTTTGCAGCCTCACAGGGACTGTAGTCTTTTTTAAAAGGCCCTGCACCAGCACACACAGGGGGTGTGCCATCTTGCTCTCACTGTGTGGGCATGCTGGGAATTGTAGGCCTAGCATGCCCAGGCAGTAAGTAAGTAAAAGATTTTATTTGCGTGACCATAGGCCATTGCACTTTTTAAAAAACACAACCGCGATATCGCTACAATACACATACTTTATCACGTCTGTAATTGTACAATTCCCGAGCTGTTGTACAATAAATGAACCGCCCAACTCTATTTTTGTAACAGCCCTTAGCCTTTTATGCTCTGCGAGCTCAATACCTCCTTTCCTCCCTAGTTTTGTATTTAGCCCAGGCAGGAAACATGGAGGCAGCCCCAGTGTCATTAGAAGCAGCAGCAGAGCTGTGTGCAGCATTGGGCCAGCAAGGTGGGAGAGGACTGGGGGAGCAGCGTTGCTCCTGTCCCCTGTCCCCACCCCTTCCAGATGCTGCTAAGCCTACCAGGAGCCCAGAGAAAAGGCCACTGTGTAAATTCCTTCCTGCCCTGAGCAACAGGGAATGGGATCAGTGGTGCGGGGTCCTGATGCAACACCCCCATGTTTCCCCATGCCCACTAGGTGCCCAAACCCGCTGCAGGGAAGGGGATCCCCCCAAAAGGATTGTCCTATCCCCGCTCAGCTCCCAAGCCCTTTGCAAGACGTCGCATAACATTCAGCCTCTCCAAGTTATTACGAGACGCTTCTTGCGAGGAACTGGGAAGCTGAGCAGGGACAGGACTATCCTTTTGCGGGGCTCACCTTCCTAGCAGTGGGGTTGGGTACCCAGCTGGCATGGGGGAACGGGGGGACTTCCAACAGGGGAATGTATAACTCCCCAGCTCCCTGCAAGCCAGCATCACTGGCTGCCTCACATGCAACTGACTGCAGTGAGGAGTCTCGTAATCTGGCTCCTGGACCAAGTCACATGACTCTATTCACGCTGCTTTCCCCCAAAGCAGCAGCTTCTCAGCGCACATGTGCTAGCCCGGCAGAACTGAAATTTTCATCTTTAATAATTCATTATTGGCTGCACTGATCATCATCAGACTTCGACAGTACTTACTCGACATCTTACATAACAAAGCTGTGAAGTCTTGGGGCTCAACTCGAAATGGGGAGGGAGATATCAGTCAGAACAAATTCTCGGGAAACCCTGCATTTTGACCACGAGCAATTAATGTATACATTGCTATAACTTTTGATTTCTTGGCTCGATCCTGTTAGAAATTTGCATAGATGTAGGTCTCTATGTTTATAGTACACAGCTACATTTTCAGAACCACAGTTCAAGCAGTTTCTGAAATATAGGAGTTTTAAATTCTGCCCTTTATAATGGAGGGCGGTCCTACTTTTAACTTTTTCGCTGCAGCTGCAGTCAGAAAATGCAGCATTACAGAAAACGTTTGTGGCAAAAGATGGAGATACAAGTTCTCTAGGGTGTTACTCGACTCTAATGATGTGTTCTCATGATCACCGTTTCCAGATTAAGAACCCCCTTGTCATGCTTTAACTACCCTGCTGCTGTTCTCATGGTAAGGGTGGTTAAACGGGGAATTTTTACCACTCATCAGAAGCATCTAAAATGTGTTGTTCTGTAATAACTAACACTGAATGAAAAAGCTTGTGAGTTTATGCCTCTAAGCATGGGCGACAAGTAACTGTCGATAGTGGTGGTGGTGGGACACAGGAGTGGGGCCTGGGCAGCGGGTTCGATAGGGCTTCTGAAACTCGGGGGGGGGGGGAGAGAGGGGGAACCCCCCTCCCCCCACGAGTTGCCTGTGGCCCTAAGCCTTGACACCATCCTTGTTTTTCCTACAGCCTCTCCCTTTATGTCTACGCATCTTGACAACTTCTGTCGCATTTACAGTCTTAAAGAGAACATCCACACTTACTATATACATCTCTGGCTCATTCTTGGAGCACTGTCTCTTTCATGCACTTAATGAGGTCAGTGTCTGTTGGTAAAACAGTATTTGGTTATATTGCACAATGTTTGTTTGTTTATGATATAGCTCACATAATTGAAAGACCCAGAAAAACAAATCCTCTATGGACTTGTGGCAGAGTCAGGGTTACCCCAAGTAAGTATTTGCAGGATTAGCCCCAATCAAGTCAGTCTCTGCAGGGAATTAGCTCCACCAATATTTCTTTATTCACATAGAATGAATGCAGTCTAGTTAGTCACCAGTGCAGTTTCACAGTCTCTCTACAAGCTCCAGGTTACTCTCCATCTCTGTGGGCTAGGCCCTGTCTCTCCTGCAGCCCACTGAGCCTTCTTCCAAGGTAACATAAATCTTCCAACCCAGGCAGTCTGCTCTGGGTAGTTTGTCTCAGCCAGAAAGCAAAGGAAGGACAGAGTTCTCAACTAGTTTCTGCCTCTTAGCAGGCCTATTATAAACAGTCACTATGTCCTTCTCTGGCTTTCAACCCTGGGCTGGCTCTGCCACACCCAGTCTCAACTGTCCCTCTGTTACCCTGGAGATGCACCTTCTTGTTTGCAGCCCTAAGACGCACCTCCTTAAAGGGCCAGTGGCCCACAGGGGCTCTACCCTGTTGCACCTTTCTTTCCTCTTACCATCAAAATAGGGTCAGATGTTAAGAGTCCAAAACAGAGAAGACCCAGGAAAAAGATTTTCACTTGTACTAAATTAAATTAACACCAGCGAATGGACAGTTTGTTGCACAGTTGGCAATCGGGTGGCCAGATATGCATATTTTAATGGACACTTATGAGAAATACAGGTTGCAGGTCTACCTTGGAGCCAGCCTGTATTTCTAATGTGTCCTCTGAAATTTACATATCTGGCCAGCCTAATTGTCAGTGTACCTCAGTGTCTCTTACTGATGCAGAGCAGTGAGTTGTGTGAACTGGGCCCCAGTTCTCCTGCAGAATTTTTAAAAAAATTCCATGGGAGTCTGAGAGGCTCGGAGCGACGCAGATGGATGATGTCATCTGGCCGCACTGCTCTGGGAGGCCCTTTTGGAAGGGGCCAGGAAACGTCTAGAAGGAACGGCTGAAGAGTGTTCAGAGAAGCTGCTGCTGCTACCACTGCTAGGTGCATTGATTTACCAGGCTCTGGGGGCGAGGGGAGGTGAGGCCTGGCAGCCCCCCCCACAACGCAGCTTGGGTAGGGGAGAGGAAGCTGAAGCCCCAAGGATGTCTTCATCCCCCTCCCACTGTGGAATCTCCTGCCCCATGTCTCCCCAGCTCAGGCTGGAAATTGTGCACTGGGAGAAGCAGAGCAGGAGATTCCATGGGGGGGTGGGGACGTTCTGCGGGAAATCTGTGAATCGCAGACCTGCATTTCGCTTGGGGTCCTGACTGTACTGTTATGGAGCAATTTTGATCAGAGTTCATTGCTCACCTCATATCAAGTAACCTGTTTTGTGGCAGTGCAGTCCACATAATCTCCTGCTTTACAGCAACAGCGAAACAAAAATGTGCTAATGAGACAGTGTACTCGGAGTGCAGCAACATGACTGCTTGCTAATGTTTGAAATGACACAGCCTTAGAATTCATTGCTTTTGCCTCCAGGTTAAGCAGCAACAAAAGTGGTGACTAGAAGACATTATAGAGGTGCAGTCGCGCCTCTATTAGTTAAGATCTCATTAAATTCTCATTTTCATTGAATCTCCGTCTATCTTTGACAATGCACTTTTGAGCCACTTGACTTCTGAGTTGCGACTAAATCTGTTGCAGGGGATTACTCCTTTAGTCAGGGGTCTACCTTAACGTGAATGTGCTAGAAAATTAAAGTCCAGTCCTGACTAATTGCTGCTGTTTTGGTGAATAAAATCGTGTTTTTAATGAAAAGTTATGGTAAATAAAAGATCACGTTAAAGTCAATAGAAATCCTTATGTCATGAATGTGCGTCCTGTATGTGCTAATAACATTGTATAAACATTGTATCTCTGAAGTTCAGATGACAGCTCAGGTACACAAGCGGAATACGGTCAGGGGGGCGGGGAGCTTGCATGGGGGGAGGTATTCTTGCATGGGGGGAGGTATGGTCAGGGGAAACAGAGTCTTGAGAGATGGCATGCGGGGAGAACCAGGGAAACCAAGTATTGGATTCACAAGCCGCCTGAAGAATCAGTTTAGATCGGGTCAGAGGGACGGTGGGGGAGCAGGTCCGGGAGAGGGGCACCAGGGAGTGGAGAGGGCAGGGGGAGCAGCTCAGAGAGGGGGGAGGGCAGGGGAGTAGGTCCGGGAGAGGGGCATTGGGGGACGCATAAGTTCAAGGGGATGGCGGGGATCAGGTCAGGGAAAGGGGCACCGGGGCATGGAGCGGGGTGTAGATATGGCTGGCAGCGGACTGGGTAGCTGGGGCGGAGGGTAGATATGGCTGGTGGGGCCCTGGTAGCTGGGGCCGGGTGCAGGCGCATTCAGTGTGGTGCAGTAGCAGTGGGAATCTGAAAGTGTCTGCAACAACACCGCAGGCACACTGCCACCTGCCGCTTGAGTCTGCCTGGCTGTAACAAGTTAATTAATGATTATAATATGAAACCTTACATTTCCTTTCTCTGTTTCATAAGCAAGTATAAAATGACTGTAACAATTAACTCGTTCAGGCATTTGAATGAGAATTAATTTATTAATTAGTTAGAAATAGTGAAGTGGTGGGAGTTATTTTTTATCATCATCATAATTTTGAGATTGTTGAATGAAAAAGGTAACGATGAGAAGAGAGGGATGTATAGAGAGTGGTTAATTAAAGATGTGTGGTGGAGTGGTATTATTTAGGAGTATAGCATATATGATGGGAAGAGATTATTAGTTGGAGTATAATTGTAATTATTATTTTTCATTAATTCTCCTTAACTATTAATTTAAATCGTAGGTTTTAAATGTGATCCTGGCAGGGAATCTCTGGGTTGTTTTCAGGACGGGGTGAAGCCGCCCCGTCACGTCTGAAAACACCCATTGTTGTTTTAAATTATTTATTCATTTGTTTATTTATTTAACAAAGCTTATATCCCGCTCTCCCTGCCTCAGCGACTCAGCATGGCTAACAACATTATAAAAGTATAAAACAATTCTGACATTTTAAAATATCAATCATAAAACAATACCACAAAAATACACACCTCCCCATCCTGCCCCTTCCCCTTCTCCACCCTCCCCCTCTCCTTCACCAAATGCCTGACGGAACAACCAGGTTTTGCGATTCTTATGGAAGGCCGGGAGGTCCTGGGTCAGACGCGCCCCTACTGGGAGGGAGTTCCACAGGTGCGGTGGCTGAGAACGCCCTGTTCTGCGTGGCCCCCTGGGAAACCCAGGGGACCTCCAGCAACTCGTCCCCAGCCGACCATAGGGGCCGATCCAGGACCCGGGGTGTGAGGCGGTCTCACAGATAAACAGGGCCCAGACCATGTAGAACTTTATAGGTTAAGACCAACACTTTGAATTGGGTCTGGAAGACTATTGGCAGCCAGTGCAGAGACCTGAGCACTGGTGTAATGTGCTCCCGGCAGCCCAACCCCACCAGGAGCCGGGCCGCCGCAATCTGCACCAGCTGCAGCTTCCGAGCCATCACTATAGATAGCCCTACGTAGAGCGCATTGCAGTAGTCTAATCGAGAGGTAATAAAAGCATGGATGATCGTGGGCAGGTCCGGAACTGAAACCAGCTGCCGCCGCCGCACCAGATGTAACTGGCGGAAGGCACTCCTCGCCACAGCCTCCACCTGGAGATCCAGGCGGAGCTGTGCATCGAGGAGCACCCCCAGGTTCCACACCTGGGACGTCAGCGAAGGACAAATTCCATAGATCCATGGAGCGGTCCACTACACTGACCTACCCACAAGCATCACCTCCGTCTTGTCAGGATTCAGCCACAGTCCGCTAGCCCTCATCCAGTTCCCCACAGCTGCCAAGCACTGGGTAAGCACCGAGACAGCAGGGCCTGGGTCAGTTGAAAATGGGAGATACAGTTGGGTGTCATCCGCATACTGATGACAACTCACCCCGAACTCTCTGATCACTTCGTCGAGTGGCTGCATGTACACGTTGAACAGGAGAGAGGACAAAACCGAACCCTGTGGGAACCCCACACAGGAGGTCACGGTAAGATGAAAAATGATCACCGAGTACCACCCACTGAGTTCTTCAGGCCAGGAATGAGCGGAACCATTCGAGAATGATCCCACACACCCTGCGCTGTCCCGCAGGTGCTGTCACCAACATCTCGTGGTCAGCGGTATCAAATGCTGCTGAAAGATTTAAGAGGACCAATAGGGTCAATCGACCCCAGTCCTTTTCTCGGCAAAGATCATCTACCAAGGCCACAAGTGCTGTCTTAGTGCCATGCCCTGGACGGAAGCCAGACTGCGAACGATCAAGATGCCCCTGGAGCTGCTGAGCCGCTACCCGTTCAATGACCTTCCGTAAAAAGGGAAGGTTAGAGACAAGCCTATAGCTGGCAGGGGAGTCAGTGTCAAGCGACGGTTTTTTGAGCAGAGGCCGCACCACCACCTCCTTTAGACAGCTCGGCACTCTGCCCTCCCACAGGGAGGCGTTGACCACCCCAGCCAGCCCCAATGTCTCCCGGCATTGGGCGCCTTTATTTTAAAATGAGTCTTTGGATCAGGATTACTACCAAGGGCCATTTGACAGCTGGCGTCAAATGGAGTCAAGTAGAGCTATGTTCTGACTCCTTTTTTATAAATGATGTAGTTAAAGAACTTCAAGGAGACAGGTTTTCCCCCCTTGTTGTTCAAGGTAGGCCCATGTCGATCCTACTTTATGCGGACGACATGGTTCTTATCTCAAATACCCCTGTTGGGATGAGGCGCCTGCTCCAGGCTGTAGGTGCTTTCTGTGATAACAGTCATCTGACCATAAACTATGAAAAGATGAAGGTTGCCGTCTTTGCCAAATACTCTTACAAGTATGTATGGCACCTGAACTCATGAGTTATTGACCAGGAAGATTCTTATAAATATTTGGGGTTGCTTTTTCACTATACAGGTGACTGGTTCAAGCACCTGGAGTCAACTAAGTTGAAAATGTCCTGTTCTGTTGGTGCTACAATGTAATTTTGGAGATCTGATGGGAGCAAATTGGGGGGGGGGGGCTGCAATTAAACTATTGGTGGCCAAGCTTTGCCCACAGAAGTTGTATGGAGCTGAGATCTGGGGGCAATCTGACTCTATGGGGTTAGAACCTATTCAAAACATGTACTTGCAAGCAATTCTGAGGTACCAAGGGGTACTTCAGCTTGTGTAATTCGGTCAGAAACAGGTGTTCTACCCCTTGAAATGAAGATTGTGCTTCAACTAATTTACTATTGACTGCGCCTATGGGAAATGCTTGAGTTGAGGCTCCCAAAATTGTGCTTTTTGGAACAAATAGCCAATTTTTATGTTAGTAATTGGTATAAGAAAGTTGTAAAATGGTTGAACTTTGCTGGCTATTCCATTGATGCCCTTGCAAATGTACCTATAAACTGTGTAAAACTGTTGCACAAAATGAGGTTAAATAATATTTTTAAACAAATGGATGTGGGGGAGTTAGAAAGAGCAAAGTCAGTTCCTAGGCTTAAATTAGCTCACATTGTTGACCCTTATCTTTGTAACATTACCAATTTTATGAAACGTTGAGCCTTAACTTTGGCTCGCTTCCAGCTAATGCCTACAAATGTCCGAGGGGTGCGTGCGTGCGTGCGTGTGTGTGTGTGTGTGTGTGTGTTAGTTATACCCAGATGTCGTATGATCTGAGGCGTTGCTCTTGTGGAATGTCTGAGGTCGAAGATTTACCCCATTATATGTTTAGGTGCACTCGATCTTCTGAAGTTAGGTGCAGATTTCTTGAGCCTTTAATAATTGGTAAGTAGCATTGGGAGGAGAGATATTTGATTGTATATTTTTTGGCCAACATGCAGACTTCTATCACTACGAAGATTGCCAATTTTTTCCATGCATTGGAAATCTGCAGACGTAAGGCTTTGGAGGGCAAGAAAAAGGAGGAAGATATATGTGTTTTTTGGCAACACACGGTTATGCATGACTATGCATTTTATGTATGTGTGATGTGTTTTGAGTTTTTATTTATTTATTTGTACAACCAATTGGTTATGACAATAAATATTATTATGAGAAACTATTTATGCAAATTCTTTTGGAAGACTGTTTCAGCTCTGTAAGCAGTCCTTTTGAGGACTTGCCCAGGATGGCTGAACCAACCAAATTTGCCATTATTGCTGGATCTGGTTCTGTGACCTAAACAATAGAAGGAATAACAATTTTGGAATGGCTTGCAACTCATGAATAAGTTGACCATCCCAACCCCATCCCATGGTGGTCCCAAACCCAGTGATGCTGACGCTGCCATTTTGGAAAAGGGTGTCCATGCGAAGAGTGGTCTGGAGACCAAGAACAGCCATTTTTGCACGTGTGCAGAAACCAAGTGTTTACAATAATACTTGGTTTCTCACTAGCATGTTTTATATATTCTAGATGCACATATGACTATACTTAGTAATGCATCTTTCCATGCAGAAATTCAGTAGAGTTCCACAGATATTAATGGCATAGGAAAATTGTATTTTTCTAATTTTACACATAGGGAAAACTGAGGTTAGAGAGACTGTGATTTATCTAAGATCACTCAAGATGTATGGAGAAAGGGTTTTACCTTTCTCAGTTTTTAAAGCACAGTAACAGCCTTGTTAGGATAGCAGGGATATTTAATTTAAATCACTTATTTATTAAGCTTTAAATCTAATCTGAACATTGCTGTGTTAACACAGAGCTGGCACACAAACAAATCAGTAAGGGAATGGGTGACCAAGCCATTTCTAATGCTGTCTCCATGTGGCATATTTATACTAAAATCAGTATAATGCTTCTAGGCATTCTAAGTCTTTGTCTACTGATAACATATTCATCTTTGAACTCTCTCTATATAATTATCATATTTAACATAAAAGAAAAAATATAGTGCACGGACTGTTACAAAACAGAGAATATTTAAATTATATAATAGATATTTAAGGCACAGTTTTCAATCATCTACATGTGCAAAGGGTTTGCACACGTGTTAGTTTTGGTTGAAGTGCTGTGCTAGATTTAAGAGGGTGATGAATCCTCATTCACATAATGTGCTGTGTCACCACAGTCAGCAGGTTGCTGCCTGTAATATATGAATTTGAAATGTACCTCTTTACCTGGGGCATACTTATGAGTGATCAGACCACACTTAGGCTGCTTGCCCACATTAAGAAAGGAACGGGGACTAATATGAGTTTAACTCATGTTAGTCCAGTCACGTGAAACCCCTGATTGTGGACATGGAGGTTTTAACGTTATTCCCTCCTTCCCCGTTAAATTCAATAATATGAGACAGGACTGAATTTTGAGCCCTGTCTCGTGTTACTGAATTTAATGGAGGAAGGGAAAATAATTCTAAAACTCCCTGTGCCCATGATAGGGGGTTCACATATCCAGACGAACACGAGTTAAACTCACGTTAGTCCATGGCCCTTTCTTAACATGGGCAAGCAGCCCAAATTGCTGGACGTGCAGAGGAGCTGTGCCTCCACAGGGTGATGGTGCATATGCAAGTGAGAGTGAGTGATGGGCAACAATGGGTGTCTATACATTAAATGCTTGCCACCGTTCCATCTGCCGAGAAAGCATTACATTTATGGTAACACAAACCTGAGACCTAGTCATTGAGGGAACATGGATTTATTAATTAATTATATTTTTACCTCACCCCTCTTGCCTAGGCGACTTGGAGTGGCTTACAATTTTTAAAAAAAACATAAAAACAATAACATAAATCGTATTACAATTTTATAAAAAACCCAGCTAAAAGAAAAAAACAAATAACATTCCCACCTCTAACTCATCCCCCCCACCCCTGCCAAACGTCTGGTGGAAGAGCCAGGTTTTACAGTTCCGCCAGAAAGCAAGAATGTTAGGGCTGAGGCGAACCACCACCGGGAGGGAATTTCAGAGTGATGGTGCAGCCGCCGAGAATGTCCTCCTGTCTGTCCGAACATGCCAAGAACGCAGGATGTCCAGGAGGGCGCCCCCAGATGACTGCAGGGGCTGAGGGGGTGAGACCCAGGCCGTGAAGGGCTTTATAGGTCAAAATCAGCACCTTGAATTGGGCTCAGAAGACAATAGGCAGCCAGTACAGTGCTCAGAGCACAGATGTTATGTGCTCCCTGTAGCCCGTCCCAATTAAGAGATGGGCCGCCGCATTCTGCACTAGCTGCAATTTCCAAACCGTCGCCAAGGACAGCCCCATGTAGAGCACATTGCAATAGTCTAGCCTTGAGGTAACAAATGCATGGACAACAATGGCAAGATCGGAATCTGAGACATATAGGCGGAGCCTCTTCACCAGATGTAATTGGCAAAAGGCACCCCTGGCCACAGCCAACACTTGGGAATCCAAGCGTAGCTGTGGATCCAGGAGCATCCCCAGGACGCACACAGATGGAGCCAAAGGAGGATGACTACCTCCAATAACAAGGGAAACCTCCTCACCCAGAACCCTGGTCTTGCCTACTAACATCTACCTCTGTCTTATCAGGATTGACCCTCAATTGGCTCAACCTCTTCTAGTCCCCCACAGCAGCCAAACACTGGGACAGCAAAGAGACAGCAGTGCCTGGGTCAGATGAAAATGATAAATACAGCTGGGTGTCATCTGCATACTGATGGCAGCGAATCCCCCCAGCTGCGCACGATCTCCCTGAGCGGTTTCATATACACATTAAACAAGAGAGGGGACAAAATAGAACCCTGTGGGACCCTGCATGGAAGGCCACCTGGGGACGATGTACGAGCACCACCTGCTGTGATCTATCTGCGAGGTAGGAATGGAATCATTGCAAAACAGTTTCGTCCACCCCCGCCAGGTCCCACAAGCATGTCACCAACAACTCATGGTTAATGGTATTGAAAGCCACAGAAAGATCTAATTGGACCAAAAGGGTCATGCAACCCTTGCCCAATTCTACGAGGAGATCATCAACCAAGGCCACAAGCGCTGTCTCCATACCGTAACCCGGGCAAAAACTAGACTGAGTGGGAGCAAGGAAACCGATGTCATCCAAATGCACCTGGAGCTGACGAACCACTACCCATTAAATAACCTTCCCTACAAAGGGGAGGTTAGAGACAGGTCGGTTACTGGCCAGGGCATCAACATCAAGCAATGGTTTTTTGAAGAAGGGCCTCCTTGAGGCAACCCGGTACTCTCCCCTCCCGAAGGGAGGTGTTGATAACCCCTGCCAGCACCGGCCCCACTGTCTCGCTGGTAGCTCTTACTAACCAGGATTTGTTAGTTTGTTCCCCAGAACAAATACAGGAGACTCCTAAACAGACCTGCTTGGTCAGCTGCTTTCACCAGCAGGGAGGACTGCCTTGCAGCCAGAAGTTTTACCTGGTCACTTTCACTAATGGAGAGTTTGCTGTGCAATTATTGGGAGCTCAGCGCTTCACCCATTTATGCTGTCCCGTGAGAGACTTCTTCTGTTGGGCAGAGTTCATAGGGTGGCAGCATAAACATGGAACAGCATGAACATTGATGCTGCTCCATTATGGGATGATGTTGCACAGAGTACCATGGGGTTTATTCCCCTCCCCCCCCCCCCCAATGGTTAACATCATGTGAAGAGCCATCCAACCTCTCTTGCTGTGAGTAAGGATTCATTGATTTAATCAGAGTAAAGTCATCATTTTTGGTATTTTAGCCATAATGACTTTAATCTGGGTTTGATATATTCTAGTCCTTGATTTTAATCTAGGTGGTCTGAAATATTTTGTATTTAAGTTTAAAGGGGTATTTGAATTTGACTAGTAAAACCACTGATCATCAGCTCTTTTTAAACGGACCGTGGTGGTGGTGGGGGGATGGGTGTGCGGCCGCTGTGGGTGCAGGTGAGTGTGCACCCATTCCCACAGGCACATACCCATCTCCACCCACGGAGCATCGGGCATTGTAGCCCATTGCTCCGTGTGTGGGTGATGGGTGGAGGTGGGTGTAGCATGGGAGTGCTACATGGGTGGGGGCGTCTCGTGTGAAAAGGGCCAACACCGTAACACCATTGTTACTGTCATATTTGCTGATGCAAATACAGCATTTTTATAAAGAATTTTTAATTTGTTCTTGTCTTCTCTGTGGCTTATTTTAATCATGGTGTACTTTCTTAAGCTCTAGAGTTAGTGGTTGTTGCATGCTGCTTCATATATCAATATTGTGTAGAATGTTGTCCGAGCATTATCCATGCAAAAGAAGGGTAGGGCCAGAGGCAGGCAGTGTAGCCCTTCCAGATATTCTACTGTTTTTTAAAATTAGCTCAACATATTTTAATTTATTTTATCCCCTTCCCCCCCCCCATTTTTACCTCGCCATTCCTGCATGACTCAGGGTGGTTTAGAAACATATAAACAGCATATAAAAACATGTAAAAAGCAGGAAACCCTCAACCCCCAATAACCTTGTCCCACACCCCTTTCCAACCTCACTATACCCCACCTTTACCCCTAAACCTCCCAACCAGCCCCTATCTCCTCCCCACCACACACACTCTAAATACTTTTTAAAACAAAAATATTTTGCACCACCTCCAGAAGATGCTTAGGCCTGGGCTCATGAACCTCTGGGGAAGGGAGTTCAACAAAACTAGGGCAGTATTTGACAGTAACTTAAGAGGTTGCTAATATTTTGGACATTTTTTTTAGATTTTAATATTTGCATAATTGATAGGGATGGGCAAACGCGGTTCGGATGTTCGGAGTTTGGCGCGAACTCTGTCTGTTCAGACGTCTGAACCGAATGTCTGAACCGAACTCTCGAATGACTGAAACAGTTCAGTTGTGTTCGGGGGCAGGAAAAACATCTTTTCAGAAAAAAAAACCCACTAATTTTCGGTTTCGTTTCGGTTTCATTTCGGTTTCGATAGTGCTATTTTTTTACTGTTCGGCCAACCCGAACTCTGCTGAACCGAACCATCGAACCCGAACTCGGGTTTCGAACCGAACATCCGAACCACATTCTGTTCGCCCATCCCTAATAATTGACAGTATAAAATTAACGTGAGGGCAATAGGACCATCATTGTTGTCTCCTTCCAAGTTCTGTCTGTGTGCAAATCTATAATTTTTCTTATCCTGTTTGGCCTCCTCTTACCCTGCTTTCCACTTGCTTTCCTTTACTCTTGTCTTTTCCGTTTACTTGGCAGCAGCTATCACAGACTACTGTAGTGCTTGTGAAGGTATTGCCTTACAAGTGGCGTTGGTAGTCTATTGCCTGACCTACGTACTGAGGAAGCATAAAAAGAAGCCAAGTGCAGCCTCCTTCGAGAGGAGAAAGGTGGAATTTTCATATGCTGTATCTGTAGAGGTTAACTACAGATTGCTTTCAAGAAAAATAGATTACAAGATATGTTGAATTTTTTTCTTTTACTTCTTAAGAAAAGCTGGTAAGTTTCAAGTTGGTGATGCGTCAAAGAGCTAGTAACTTGGGCTGTATAAATTTACCCTAAGAATAAATGTTGTTAAATTTTGGTTAGGAAATACTTAGGTAAAGAATTATTTCTGTAATTTAAGAGAAGATGATCTGGGTATTTGCACTCTAAAAAGGATGTTTTTTTACCAAGTGAAAATGGAAGAGACCTTCAGCGGTTGAGAACTGACATTTTACAATCTGTAATATGTAGTTTATAGAATTAAAATGTAGTAATGAGTGCTTGTTTTTCAGGTTCTCTGGTAATTTTCATTATATTTTTTAGCTTTCTGTCATCGTTTAAGGTCTTGGGCCTGATTCTACTCTCACTGAAGATAATAGGGAAAAATCTTGATGACTTTAGTGGGGCAGGATTAGGCCTTTACTGCAGCATAGCTACAGAACACAGCTAAAATCGAGGCAGGCATACATAGAAAGACTGCAGGTTCAACAAGATAGTGGTTCTCATTTGGTAGGTTTGGGACGCACTGGTGAGTTCAAGGGGGGTGAGATTTTAGGTGGGTCCCGGATTCAGGACTCAAGACAACCTGGGGGCAGCAACTCTCCTGCAGACCCTATTAGCCCTGGTGCAGCTGCATCAGGTCTCTTTCTGCATTCCCTCCCGCTGCTCGTTCTAGCTACCTGTGCTGCTGAGGGGTGGGATTAGATAGGGAGTGGAGGGGTGTGGCTTCCTGCAGCTTCCCAACCTGCCTCTCTGATTCCCTCCTCCCAATGCTACTGATGATCACCCCCACCCCACCCCCAGCTATTCCTCATCACTCTCCTCCTCCAACCATTCCTGGTTCCTCACGTTTTTAAAGTGTGTTCTGGATTTTTTTAAAAAAAATAGTTTGGTGGATCTTGCTCACAAAAAGGTTGAGAACCACTGCCGTAAGGTATTTAAGACTTAGACCTTTCATAGTTTATTTCATTGATGTAACTCATGAGGGTTTGGAAATGAGTTACATCAGCACCAACTACATAGGGTGGCTGCAGTTATAACTGGCATAAGAGTTTTTTATTATTATTATTATTATTATTAACAAACATTTATATAGCGCCAGCAGTGTACCTGGCACTTTACAAAGTCATAAAATAGACACGGTCCCTGCCCCTAGGGCTTACAATCTGAGAGACAGGAGCTGGGGGAGAGACTTAGGAAGGGGAACAGAGGGAGAGACAAGGGGTCTAACATTCATGAAGATGCGAGGTCTCAAGTGCACGTACTTGGCTTGGTTACGATGAGAATGACAGCAGGCAGGTCCATGTTGCAAGGATAAGGGTAAACCGATCGTAGGTATAGGAATAGTGGCTCAGCAGGATAAAGAGTCAGACAGAGCAGAGCGAAAGAGGTGAGTTTTAAGGAGAGATTTGAAGGTATGAAGGGAGGGGGCAAGGCGGATGTGGACAGGGAGGGAGTTCCAGGCATGGGGGGCAGCAAGTGAGAAGGGACGAAGGCGCTTAGGGGAGCAGGGAAGGCGTGGAAGGGTGAGAGAAGGGACAGAGGAGGAGCGAAGTGCACGGGCTGGAGTATGGAGGGCGATAAGTGCAGAGAGGTAGGGGGGAGCAAGGTTGTGAAGAGCTTTATAGGTGAAGACTAGGAGCTTGTGCAGGATTCGTTCAGGAAGGGGAAGCCAGTGAAGCGAAGAGAGGAGGGGCTGCACATGGTCGAAGCGACTGGCGAGGTAGATGACCCTGGCAGCAGAGTTTTGGACAGAGATGAGGGGAGAAAGGTGAGACCGGGGAAGGCCAGAAAGAAGGAGGTTACAGTAATCGAGGCGAGAGATGATTGCACCAGTATGTTTTTTCTCACTTTTGATACACAAAACTATACTGACACAAATACTTTTTTTTTTTTTTAAATTGCATCTTCTCTAGAGGCTAATATATCTGTCTCTAAACTGACAGTTACATCCTTGCAAAAACTGTGTGTAAACCAGATAAAATAATGACAAAATTAAAGAGAACTTTACAGCCAGGGTGCAGGCGTTCTTTATACAGGACAATAAGGGTTTGTGAACTGTGCCAAAGGAACACCAAGGATGTTGCTTGGTTTTGAGAGAACGTGTGCAAAGTGTTAGTAAGATGAAGGATATTAAATCTATCGACGGGTCAGTTTGTACTTATATGTTCTTTTTGATATAGTCCCATTTATTTGACCTCAAAATACCAACTTTCAGTAACAAAAACAAACTATTACAAATCTAAACAACTTTTAGCAGACACCACTGGTACAACTTAGCAAAGTTTTCTAGCTGTCACAAGACCCTTTATCTTACCATAAAGTGGTTTCTTCTCCTTGTGTCCTGCTGTCCAGCAGTCTTACACCCAGCTGTTCCCTGATCCATCCAGCAGGAGGCAGAGCCTGACTGAATTAGCCTGGCTTGGAGAGAGAACCCCCTCTGGCTTCCTATTTCTACCTATTCCTATTCCAGTAGATCACTGGAATAGCCATTAGAACTGATGAATATAACTTTGTAAATGACTTCTCCCTTAAATAATGTAACATCTTCTTTTTGGATTTTAGCTGTTGCTACTCTTTGGTCACTAGCACAAGTAGCTAAATAAAGCAAAATAAGCCAAATAGCCAAATTTATATTTAATGTGTTCATCATATTAATTGTGAATAATTTTCTAAATTGAAGATTGATTTTGAGAAGTGCATTCCCAAATAAATTTTACATCACAAAATGTGTTCACAAGCTAAGCAAAACTGATATAAAACTACTGTACAATTTGTGCTTGAAACAAGCTTGCAACTCAATAAAATTCAGTTAAAACCAAATTGATTCAGAAATTTGTATGCAGGTAGACTGGTATGCCTGCAGGAAATCCTAGTTGGGTTCACAGCAGATAGAGAGTTGGTAGTCTAAAACATTATAGGGAGCTGTATCCCCTTTTCTAGGAATTGATTTTTTTCACTTTTTGTTTTACCTTATTTGTGAACATTTTTTCTCTGGGTGTATGTGCATAGATGATGTAATCATGTAGAGTGCTATAAATATAATACACTAGCCAATCTTAAGACTACTTGTAAGGCTGGGGCTTGAAGTAGTAGTAGTAGATCCTCTTGCCAGCTCGGAACGTATACTTGCTAGAAGTAGCAAGCAATTCCATTTTCCCAGCCCTGATTATACACACACTGTTTCCTGTCTGAATTTGAGATCTTAAGCAGTTATTTTAAAAATGTATTTCATTTGACTTTAAGATACTGGAAATTAATGTAAAAAGACTTATGGTATAAGTTCTGAGTGGATTTTAAACATTGTAGTCAGTTGCATTGATATCTTTAAGTACAGAGTGTAAAAGCATGTGATCATCAAATTTCATAATAAGGCAGTTAAAGTCTACAGTGATGTAATTATGTGGTTATGGTGCAAACATTGGGGAATAATTAGATGTATTGTGAAGTAAGGGTTTAAACAATAGGGGAAATGCATTTTGCATAGAAATATTGATAGTTTCTGGTCTGTTTCAAAGTATTCACTTTAGAAAGATTTAGGTGCTTTTTTAAAAAGCAAACAACCTTGAAATGTATTGGTTTTCTATGTCGAACATACTCTCAAACTTGTATATGTTCAGTAGAACAGCATTGAGGAAAAGGTATGACACATGTACCCTTCTGTTTCCTCCCCCCCCCCCTGCAGTTTTTCTGTATTTCATGGAACAAGATATAGAGCTTTATTCTGTGATACAAAACATAAATATATTGGACATTTGTGAATGTAATACATTGACTGTGAATGTAGTTTTTTGACTACACGTTTTTGTTATTAAAACTTTAATAATGTTAAAGATAAAAAGTTCTGAATCTAATACGTTCCATTCATTTGTTGTTGCCGTTAATAAAGACAGAGGCCGTTTTCACATGGATGACCCCACCCACTGCTGGGTGTTCCGGCGGGTGTGTAGTGGGGGGGGCGTCCACGGAAACGGGCCGGCGGTAGGTGGGGGGATGGGTGTGTGCCCGTGTGAACACCATGGACAGTGGGTGTTTGTGCATGTGCGCTTCCAGCGCACACCCACCTACACCCATCACCCACCCATCTCCACCCACAGAGCCATCCAGAAAACCGGAGGAGGCCCTGTGGGTGGAGATGGGTGGAGGTGAGTGCGTGTCCCTTTACAAGAATGCACACCCATCCCCTCCCACCCTGTTTGTGTGAAAACTGTCAGCGTGCCAGCTTAAGATATTTATCTGCTCATTATTTCCTTCATCCTCAAGATCATGATAATGCTGTGTCTATCCAAGGAAAACATGATGTAGCTTCGAAACAGATGAACTAGAACTCATCAGTGTTGTATTTAAGCTCATCCACACACACCCTTGCAGCAGAAAATGAAACATGGGTTCCTGGGGGTGGGTTGCGTGAAGATGGTTTGTGGTGCTAGCAAGTTCATGCAAAGCAACCCATGAGTGGGATGTGCAGCTCAAGCAAGTCCTTGTGCTGTCATCAGGGGAAGGATGCATGGGCTTTGCTCCGTGTCTTCCCCACACACTGCGAGCAGGTTATGTGAATTCACTGAGCCATAGGTTTAAATTTCAAACATCATTTTGTATTTATTATTATTATTATTATTAACAAACATTTATATAGCGCCAGCAGTGTACCTGGCACTTTACAAAGTCATAAAATAGACACGGTCCCTGCCCCTAGGGTTTACAATCTGAGAGACAGGAGCTGGGGGAGAGACTTAGGAAGGGGAACAGAGGGAGAGACAAGGGGTCTAACATTCATGAAGATGCGAGGTCTCAAGTGCACGTACTTGGCTTGGTTACGATGAGAATGACAGCAGGCAGGTCCATGTTGCAAGGATAAGGGTAAACCGATCGTAGGTATAGGAATAGTGGCTCAGCAGGATAAAGAGTCAGACAGAGCAGAGCGAAAGAGGTGAGTTTTAAGGAGAGATTTGAAGGTATGAAGGGAGGGGGCAAGGCGGATGTGGACAGGGAGGGAGTTCCAGGCATGGGGGGCAGCAAGTGAGAAGGGACGAAGGCGCTTAGGGGAGCAGGGAAGGCGTGGAAGGGTGAGAGAAGGGACAGAGGAGGAGCGAAGTGCACGGGCTGGAGTATGGAGGGCGATAAGTGCAGAGAGGTAGGGGGGAGCAAGGTTGTGAAGAGCTTTATAGGTGAAGACTAGGAGCTTGTGCAGGATTCGTTCAGGAAGGGGAAGCCAGTGAAGCGAAGAGAGGAGGGGCTGCACATGGTCGAAGCGACTGGCGAGGTAGATGACCCTGGCAGCAGAGTTTTGGACAGAGATGAGGGGAGAAAGGTGAGACCGGGGAAGGCCAGTGAGAAGGAGGTTACAGTAATCGAGGCGAGAGATGACCAGAGCATGAACAAGAGTTTTGGCAGACGAGACAGAGAGAAAAGGGCGAATCTTAGCAATGTTATGGAGGGAGAAGCGACAGGATTTAGCAACAGAGTCAATGTAGGGTTTAAAAGAAAGGGGTGAGTCAAAGATGAAGCCTAGGCTACGGGCTTGGGGGACAGGCAGGATGGTGACTCCATCAATAGTTATTGACAGTGAGGAAGGAGAGGAAGGATGAGGGGGGAAGATAAGGAGTTCAGTTTTAGCCATGTTGAGTTTGAGTTGACGTTGAGACATCCAGGTAGAGATGTCAGAGAGACAGTTGATGAGACGAGCTTGAACAGAGGGAGAGAGAGAGGGAGTAGAGAGATAGAGTTGAGTGTCATCAGCATAGAGGTGGTATTGGAAGCCATGGGAGGCAATGAGTTTGCCTAAGGATGAGGTATAGATCGAGAAGAGGAGAGGGCCAAGAACAGAGCCTTGAGGAACACCAACTGAGAGGGGGAAGGAGGAGGAGGTGGAGTTGGAGAGAGACACATTAAAGGAGCGGTCAGAGAGGTAGGAGGAGAACCAGTTATGGACAGAGCCACAAAAGCCAAGGGAGTGAAGGGAATCCAGCAAGAGTGAGTGGTCAACAGTATCGAAGGCAGCAGAGAGATCAAGGAGGACAAGAATGGAATAGAGACGTTTAGATTTAGCCACCAGAAGATCGTTGGTGATCTTAGCGAGAGCAGTTTCAGTAGAATGAAGGGGGCGGAAGCCAGATTGGAGGGGGTCAAGGGAGGAGTTGGAGGATAGGAAGTCAAGGCAGCGGGAGTAGACAACACGTTCAAGCAGCTTGGAAGCAAAAGGAAGGAGTGAGACAGGACGATAGCTAGAAGGGTCAGAGGGGTCAAGAGTGGACTTTTTGAGAATAGGAGAGACTGTGGCATGTTTGAAGGCAGAAGGGAAAGAGCCAGTAGAGAGGGAGAGGTTGATGATGTGCAGGAAGGAAGGGGCGACAGTGGGAGTAATGGAGGTGAGGAGGCGGGAAGGAATGGGATCAAGGGGGCAAGTGGAAGGGTTGGAGGAGGAGAGCAGAGAGGAGATTTCCTTAAGGGAGGCAGGGGAGAAGGAGGACATGAGAGAAGGAGGGGGAGGAGGGAGAGGGGTGGGAGTGGGAAGAGAGGAGTGGGAAGCGATGTCGAGGCGGATCTTGTCTATCTTGGAGGTGAAGAAGGAGGCAAGATCCTGAGCAGAAAGGGAAGAAGGAGGGGGAGGACAGGGAGGCTTGAGGAGGGAGTCAAAGGTAGAGAACAGGCGGCGAGGGTCCCGAGAACAGGATATTAATTGTACAGTACTGTGCTAGTGTTTTTTTATCCTGGTCAGTCTGTTACTTCATTATGCTAATGTATATGAGGTCAGAAAGGAGTAGTTTAATAGTGATCTTAAGCATTCTGTCATAGGATTGGAGTGTCTCTACCCCACTCTTGGTTGTCTGTAACTCCGTTTCCCTACAATTGCAGCACCTACTGGATCACTTACCTCCAGAACTCATTCAGCCTGCAATGGGTTAACTCTTTTTGGCACCATTAAACCTCAGAGTTTTCCAAGCACAAAACTCTGCTTGATTTGCCTGGGCTTGAAAGCCTCAGAATTTCCCCAAACTATGTCAGGCCAATGTTAGGAATTCACTTAACCACACTAGGCTCAGTTAAAAAGGAGTTTAATGTATAAATCATGAATAAAACATGCAGTGCTAGATTATATTCAGAGTGCAGTAAATCAAATAAACATAACCAATAATGCATATCTATCTTTACTTGTAATTTCCGAACTACTTTCTTACCCTAAGAAAGAGTCCAAAGAATATCTGTCCATTCTCAGCTGTGATGTTAACACAACTGTGATGGGCACAGATCTTGGACATTCAAAGAATCCATTCCTTACTCCATGCTTGTCTGATCCCAGACCTCTCTGGCTGTGTTTCCTCTTCCACTGCAGTTAAGATGGCTCTCTCCTTGCGTTGTCTCACCCCTTAAATACTTTTTGATGGTTCTTTGTCTGTTTTCTCGCTCAGGTGGAGATGTGGGTTCCATCACGTCCTCAAGGTGTTGTGAATTTGTAAATCAATAGCTGTTTACCAAGGCAAGAGACTTTGCTTCCTGCTTACCCAGTTTCATTCATGTAATGGCTTCTCAATTCTCAGTTTACACTGCATGCATGCAATGAGTTTTCAGTTCTCAGCTTATACTGCATACATGTTGCATTAAGCATTTCCTTTACATACATGTTATATATGCGTTTTACATGTATCCCATGATCCATCCCCTCATGACACTTTCTATTCTTTTAAAAATTGTTGTTTCCTTTTCCCTGAGCGTTGAGGTATCTTTCTAGGGTTGTTTCCCTCTGCAGAGAGAGAACTGAAGTCGTAGGGTGTTTCTGTATAAATCTTTCTATTTCCAAACGTACAAGCTGCAGAGTAGGAAATCCAGTTTATTCTATCTGGCTATGTTATGCCAAGGCAGTGCAGTTGGGTGGATCAAGCATGACCTAACTCCCTTTGTCCTCGGGTTCTTTGCTTGATAAAGGACTTAATTGTCTTATGTAACTAGTTGTGAATCACTTAGCCCTAGGCTTCCTTCTTTGCACCCCGACTACAAGGCATGGTGAAACTCCCATCTTCTCTTCATTGTGACTATAATCCATTGAATAACAGGAGAGAGTAGGTGGTCAGTGGCTATGTCAATAAAATATATATATTATAACTTGTCCTATCCTGGACCTTTTTTCCCCTGACACTGCTGTGACAGGGAAGGCCTGAGACTCCATGGCTTTTTCCTGGTTCCTACTGTCTAGATGGCTTGCAATAAAGGTGTCCTG
This sequence comes from Sphenodon punctatus, assembly GCA_003113815.1. Taxonomy (NCBI): domain Eukaryota; kingdom Metazoa; phylum Chordata; class Lepidosauria; order Sphenodontia; family Sphenodontidae; genus Sphenodon; species Sphenodon punctatus. The sequence goes on from QEPC01008309.1 coordinate 11,615,216, forward strand.
GATTTCGCTCTGGTTACAGATCCACTTTTTCCCCAAACTGATATTGGACTTGACCATTCTCTGTTAAACCCTTACTTAGAGTTGTTTTATTATCTATAGTAGATAAAAGTAGCTAGGTTCTGCTTAGGATCTATTCCCTTCAGCAGTCTGTCACTTGGAAGATTCCCAGTCACTCAGACTCTTGCCCTTCTCCTAGGGCAGCAGTTTCCAAACCTTTTACTTGTGTGACTCCCACCTTAAGACTCAAATATAATCCTGTGACTGCATACCAGCAACAAAGACATGCAGAGGGTATCAAATATTATTCAGGATCATGACCAGGGTTCCTAGTTTTCTCTGTCAAAAAAAATGGAAATTCTCTGGAAAAAATCCCAAACTTATCTGATTTAAAACACCAAAATCTGCTGTTTCCGGCCATTAAAATTAGAAAGTATTTATTGCAAATTATTCATTTTCTGTGACAATTTGATGCACTGGTTGCCACTGCCACTCAAATAACAAAGTAAAACAATATCCCACACCAGCCTGCCTCAGCATGGAGACTCGACTGTCAGGGATTATTTCTATAGTTTTGGCATGGAGCCCGACATACCTCTGTGTCGCTGAAAGCCAAACACAGCTGTATTCTTCTCATGCCAGATCTCTTCTCTTGGACGCAGGCACACGCCGGAACCTCCACAGAGTTTCCGCCTCCTTTGAATTTCCACTGCTGCCAGTGAGTTTTTGCAGGTGGAAATTTCCCAGAAATACCTGGAATTCCGTGTTTTTCCTCTGGTTTTCTGTGCTAAAATTGGAAATTCTCTGATTAAAAATAAATAAATTTTCTGATTTAAAACCCCCCAATCCCTGTTTTTCTGCAAGTAAAAATAAATGCCAGTTCACTTTCCCTTACCACAATATATACAGGTATGAGTTAGACCACCACATTTTATTGGAATATTTTAATTCTATGCAGTTTTTAGCTACCTGTCCCACCAAGTCCCCCCCCCAAATTAAAGGTCTGTGGCACCCCTCCAAATTCAGAGTACCTCCCCCCCCCCCCAAACAGCACATGCCTTTAGGTTGCTTCTCCTCTGCTGCCCTGTGCTCGCTGCTGCTGTCTCCTCCTCCTCCCAGCCTGGTCTCGCACTGCTCTGCCAACCAGAAAGGGGGACCATATAGAGGCTGGCACTGGGGGAAGCTGTTATGGGCCCAAATAGGCCCACCTCCTGTCCTCTCTTCCCAAGGTCAAGAAGACTTGACCGCCCCAATTCATAGTGCCCCTACCCCCACCCCACAGGAGGTCTGTAGCACCCTTCCAGTGCAGAGACCCACCCCCTCCCCAGCACATGCCTTCAGGTTGCTTTCCTTCTCAGCTGCACTCGGTGTCCTCTCTACCTCACGCTCACTATTTCCTCCTACCAAACTGGTAAGCTTTTGCAGTTTTCTTGGAAATTCTCTAGAAAAAGGCAAAATCTGTTTTTCTCTGGGAAAAGTAAAAAAATACCTGTTTTCTCTCTGGTTTTCTATCGCAAAGAGAAACCTAGGAATGCTGATCATGATCCTCTCTTCAGATGACTCACCACTGCTTGGGGTCTTGCATAATAATAATTTGGGAAACTCAGCCTTAGGGTTTCCTGGACCAGACCAACTTCCTGACTTGGGAAAAGGTAGGCATGGGAGTCGCTACTTCTCCATGTCTTTCTGACTTCGTGGTGTGTCTAATTCTTGCTTTATTTAGATTTCAAAGCCATCCACTGACCACCTACTCTCTCCTGTTATTCATAGGGGTCTCAATATCATCCACTGTTTGTTGTGAGCCAGAGCAGCCCTCTTTGGTCCTCTCTGATCTGGGGCCTATGTGTAGTTTTCTTGTAGCCACAGAATCTGCCCTGCAAGCTGGGCTCTTAGACTGCTTTCAGATGCTACAGGGGAGGGGTGGGAATTTTCACAATTGCCACCGCGGCTCTCTAATTGTGAGGCTCAGTACCCATCAGAATGCAATCATCCCCTTTTAGTGTGTGAGAACACCTGCCCTTGTAAAGGTTACATTTGGGGATCCGGTCATGTGCAGGTGTTCTCACGCCTTAAAAGGGTACTAGTGCATTCTGACGGATGCTAATGCTTCGCAATTGGAGAGCCGTGCTGGTGATTGCAAAAGTTCCTGGTCCTCCCCTGTAGCGTCTGAAAGCAGCCTTAGTTGTGTTTTATGCACGGAGGGTCTTTACAACCTCTCCCTGCAACTGAACAGCCAGGGTGAGAAGTTTGCTTCATTGCATGTGAGTGAGCTGAGCCTGGCCAGTTTCCCTTCAGTTCTTCATTAATTGTGTATTAGGTGCATTTCTCCACAGCAGCAGTGCTCACTGAAAGGCTGCTCTGCAGAAGTGTAGGGGATGAAGGTTACTGTGGGGAGGGAAGAGCACAACAAGGCACTAAGGTGGCACTTCTCCTGGAGCTGGCAAGCATGCAGATGTTGTGAACATGGACGTAAGTAGATGAGACAAAAGAAATATTGTTATCTGCATTTTACAGAGACAGATATAGGCATTGGAGATGTGGGTTGGTAGGAATGACCATTGCCCGTCACTTTTTAAATGGGGAGGCTGTGGCCCTTTTGAGAATCAGTGGGGAATCAGGGCAGTGGCTATATCTCTCTGAGCAGTGCATGTTGCTTTTTCTGCTCTTCGAAGGTCTTCGCAATTCTCACTTATGGGATGTCTTCCTGCTCCATAGGAAGCCGGAAAATGTCTAGAAAACGGCAAGGCTCTCTCGCGCTCTCTCGTTCGTGTGTGTGTGTGAGAGATTTTGTTCACATGAGATAAAAGGAAGAGGCAGAACCTCCCTGGCTCAGTTCATTAGTATTTATTTATTTATTAAGAATAGTACAGTTAGATAGTACTTTATAGTTAGTTATCTTGGACTCTTAGCGACCTGTTCAGGGACACACATGTGCATTGGAAACACGTCCAAGAAATCAGGCTTTAAACGTTGCCTGCTATGCCCCACTACTCAATATTGGATCAGCATGAAAAATGAGTGGGCTGCCTCAGTGAGACTCATGGTTGAAGAGCTGTAAAGCCTGTGTTGCCCTTTCTTCAGGAGTGAAGAAAGACCACATGATGCAGTTGAGGGACATCCTCATCGAGAGAATATTACAAGGGGGAGAAGAGGGCCCAATAATACTAGGGTATGGTCACCCTGCAGCCACTCACAGCCCAAGCAGCTACCCCTATGCAATTGGCACTTACCAGAACTGCGCACCACTGCTCCTATCGGCACTGCACAGGTCAACATAACTGAGGAGGCACCAGAGGCTTCTTTAAGCATCCCCAGCCCAAACTCCCTCATCATCACAGTGGTCATGCAGTATTCTAGGTCGGGCATGGTGCAAACTTCCCCCTCAGACAGCGAAGGTTGTTACCTGAACATCTTGGGTTGAAAAGCCTTTTTCTCTGCCTCCCTGTTCCTGAGGGCTGCCACCTGCCTTTCAGCTACATATGGTTACCGGCATTGGCTATGGTCTCAAGCCTCCTCCACCACAGACCCAGCACAAATGGTTGCACTACAAAGGGAGGGCGCTCATGTGGCCCAATTCCAACTGGCCTTAGCCATGCACATTGCTGACTCTGCAATCTGCAGCGTAGCCTCAGCAGTGATGGTTAGGAGACGTGTGTGGCTTAGATCAGATGCTCTGACACTGGAAAACAAGACCAGGATAGAGGACCTCCCCTTCGATGGCACTGACCTCTTTTCAAAGTCCACTTAAAAATTCTGTCTAAAATTAAGGAGACCTGTTAGCCAGATCAGCTGGGGTCATCTGTGCCATAAAAAGGAAGTATTACTCCTTTTTAAAATGATGTATGTATGCATACATGCCTCTTACTCCTACCACCGGGAGCGGCATCTACCTCCTTCCAAAGCAGGAGGTTCCAACAGCACTAACCTTTTGCCCAGTCTCAAAGGAGGTTCATGAAACCTAAGCAGAAGAATAAGTCACACTCCAGCTCTTCCACTGGCAAACAATCCAGGTTGTGGATTTAACTACCCAGAAGACAAGAGAAAGCTCCTGCTCCTGTTCTTCTCAAATCACCTGAGCCGGTTCTACCAACCATGGTCCCAAATTACCACTGATGGGTGGATCAATGGGAGAGTCCACCAGGGCTATGCTATTCAATTCAACAAAATTCCGCGTTCCCACACTTTAGGGACCCCTCTCAAAAGACAACGTTACTAGAGGAAATAAATTCCTTGCTCAACAAGGGGACAGTAGATGAAATTTCTCTATTCTCAGCACATGGGGGCTTTTACTCTATATAGTTCATTGTCCCCGAGAGGGTTGGGGGCCTTTACCCAATCCTGTATTTGAGACAGCTTAACAAGTTTGTGCAAAGGATCAACATTTGGATGATCACCGTGTTCTCTATCCTGCCAGCCTTAAAAGGGACTTGTAGGGCTTGCCTCGCTTGACCTTGAAGATGCCTAATTCCACATTTCCATTCTCTCCTCTCACATTTTTTTTTGTTTACATTTTGTTATAGATGGTGCCACTTCTAGTACACCATTCTCCCCTTTGGACTTGCAACCACCCTGAGGGTATTCAACAAATGTATCTCAGCTGTAGCCACAAAGCTGAGAAGGCTTGGCATCTGGGTCTTCCCTTGCCTCAATGACTGGCTCCTGATGGCAGACTTGGAGCATTGTCTGTGACAAGATATCGCTGCTGCAATTTCCCTCTTCGTCTTGGACTTGTAATAAACAAGGAAAAGTCATTACTTACACCACCAGGTTTCTTCCTTTTATCAGAGCAGTGCTAGTCACCAACAAGGGGAGGGGCATTCCTACCAGAGGAATGGTTTTACAGCATCATTTGCCTCATCTGAGGTCTTCAGTCCTGCTTGACCTTCCCTGTTCATCACTTCTTCAGGCTCCAAGGGCTGTTTGTCTCCATGACATCAGTGACTCCACTAATGGGCCTCAAGATGTCTCTTAAAGCATGGGCTTTGATCAATATACACCTGCACCATCCACACCATGAACATGCAAGTTGCCATCCCTGAGGACGAGAGACAGTCACTACAGTAGTGTACGAAGCTGCAGCACATGCTATGTGGCACATCATCCGACCTTCCAGAGACATCACTGTTAGGCTGAGGAGCTCACATGGATGCTTTCACTGCCCATGGTGTCTGGAGTCGAGAGGAGTTGGCGCTCCACATCAATATCTTAGAGACGTGTGGGCCCTCAAAGCCTTTGTTCAATACCATCATGCATTCTTTTCTCACCTCAAGTCTAGACTACTGCAATCTGCTCTATGTGGGGCTGCCCTTGGTGACTGTTTGGAAGCTGCACTTGGTGCAGTATGTGGCAGCCCAGCTTCTTTCAGGGGTGGGTCGCTGTGAGTGCGTTACAGCTGTGCTTTATAGTCTGCCCTGGCTTCCTATAGCTTTCTGGACACAATTGAAGGTGCTGGGTTTGACCTTTAAATCCCTAGATGGTGTCGACCCCATATATCTAAAAGACTGCTTCTCCTTTTATGCTTGCTGTGACACATACGGTCAGCTGGGAGCACCCTCTTGTGGGTACCACCGGCCAATCTTGTCCATATGACAAGTGCCCGCAGAAAGGTATTCTTGGTTGCTGCTTCAGTACTACGGAACTCCCTTCCCCCAGAGATTTGCCTGAGAGTGAGCATATTCCAGAGGCAGTGTAAGACTTTTCTTTTTGGCAGGCAGGGATGGGGTTGGCTGGGTGGGTTTTTTGGGTGGTGGTGAGGGTATGGATTTTTAGGGGATTTCAGTGTATTGCTTTGTGTTTTTACTATTTTTTCTCTTTGGTTTGTTGTTGTAAGCCACCCTCAGCCCTTGGGGAAGCCGCAGCACATGCTGCGTATTTTCCATACTTGGTGCCTTTTCGTACTTTCTGCAAGCACCAAAATTCCAAGTTCCCTAAACACAAATGTACACAGCAAGCAGTGAGCCCTACATCTGACCTGGAGGGATAAATGTCCAGTTACCTGTTCCACTTTGGAAAAGTGCCAATTATGTGATGGTGATGGTGGTTTTAAAGGAAATGTGTCCAATAGGAAATTGAATGGAGGTTACATATGAGCTTTTTGAAAAAATGAATTTTAATAAATAAATAGTAATACAATGTATACAGTGGTCCAGTTGGTGGGTGACAACGCATCGGCCATGTGGTACCTGAATCATCAATGGGATGCCAGATCTTCAATGTTGTCATCTGAAGCTGAGGAACTCTGGTGCTGGTGCATCAAACCACACCATCACCCTGACGGTGATTCACCTTGCAGTCCACTCAAATGTAGTCACAGACAAGCTCATTAGACTGGGGAAAGGTAGCCACCAATGGAGCTTACATCTATCCTAGCATAGGACTACACGACCATCAGTCTCTTTGCTAGTGCCACCAATATGAAGGCCCCAGTCTACTGCAGCAGAGCAGGGTGCAACCCAGGGTCCTCTGACACCTTTGGGTGAAAACAGACATGACGCTAACCACCCTTTAACCACTCTTGGTGGTTATTTAGGCATGTTGGAGGGCTGTATTGGTGCCCTGTGCAGCCCTGCAACAGGCATAAATAACCACCAAGGGTGGTTAGCGTCATGTCTGTTTTCACCCTTTGTGATACCCCCAAACACCAGTCTCATGTATGCATTTCCCCTGCGTCCTCTCATTGCATACAAGGCAACAAGGGAATAGGAATGTCTGATTCTAGTGGCCCTGGCCTGCACCAGGTAACTTTGGTTCCTGATTCTTATGGAACTAGTGGCACAGTCCATCAAACTTGGACTTGCTCATCAAACGTTGCAGGCACTTGCTCTCTCTCCAGGGAGGACAGCTGCTGTACCACAACCTGGATTCTCTGCACATCTCCTCTTGTCTGAACTTGCTTTAGCTCCAGACCTTTTTCCAGCTGTGTTTACCATCATACAAAACATACAAAAGTCCTCAATGAGGGTCTTTTATGCAGCTAAGTGGAGAAGGTTCTCATCCTGGTGTTCTGATCAAGACATTGCTATGTCCACACTAAACATCAACATCATTCGCATCTACATTCTACACCTACAAGAGACTTCCCTCTCCATCTCTTCCCTAAAGATACAGCTTTAAGGTGTATCTTTAGCTGCCATTTTGGTGCACTTCAAACCGGTACAAGGAAAGCATGTTTTTTCCCTTTTGCTAGTAAGAGCATTCTGGAAAGTCTCCTCAACATCTACCCACTGGTGTTTCCATCAGCACCTCAGTAGAATGTCAGTCTCATTCTGACCAGGCTTATGTTACCACCATTCAAACCCCTAGGTACCTATCCCTTGGAGGACGTCTCTATGAAAACAGTACTCCTGGTAACCTTGGCGTCAGCCTAACAAGTCAGTGAGCTAGCAGTGTTCAGGGCCTCTGCTCTGTACCTGATGTTTCACAGAAAAAAGGTATACCTCCACACTGGCCCATCATAGTTCCAAAGGTTGCGTCATCTTTCCATCTGAACCAGATTATCTCTTGGGCAGTCTTCTTTCTCAAACCACACTTCTCTCCTGCAGAAACAGGAGCACGCACTGAGGGTTGCATGGCTTCACACGCTCAACCTCTGAAGGGCCTTACCATTTTAAATCTACTGCACCAGGGCCATCAGGGCCTCCAGTACATTATTTGTTTCATACAGAGGTCAACGTGTGGGAGTCCAGATATCCTCCAAAGGTTAATAAAATTGATGCCTGAGTGCATCTACACCTCTTACACCATTGCAAAGAAGGACACCATTGCAAATCCCCCCCCCCCCAAGGGTTTGAGGGCGCATTCTACCTGAACAATTGCCACATCCATGGCTAATTTTTGAAATACATCTGTTGTGGACATCTGCCAAGCATTAATGTGGTAATCTATACACACGTTCTAACGACATTGCTCATTGGACCTAGCAGCCCACAGAGATTTGTCATTCAGGAGAGCTGTGCTGTCATTGCTTTTCTCCTAATTTATTCCTCACACCCTCCTCCAGTAAGTGCTTAACTGCTTATCACTCTCCCCTAAGTGCGAATCTCAGAGTTTAGTTCCTCAAAGAAAAAATTAAGGTTACTTACTAGTAACTGAGTTGTTCAAGAGAGCTCTGCATATTCTCACCACCCACCCGTCCTTCCCCTCTGGCGCAGAGTATATGTTCTTATTCCATGCTGTCGCTCAGGGGTTGGAAAGAACTGAGGCAGGTAGGCTCTGTCTTCGTCTTTTATCTCCCCATCTCTTGTGAGACAACAAGCCTGTGTGGAGGGAGGGAGAAGTGAGAGCCTTGCCTCTTTCCAGACTGTTCTATATAGTCTGTCTGGAAACTGTTGGCATATAGAGCTTCGAAGACATCCCATAAGGGAAAATACACAGAGCGATTGGAGAACTCGGTTATTGGTAAGTAACCTTCACTTCTCACCACTGTCTATAAGTAATGCAATCCATTCAGAGAAGCAGTTGCTAACGATACAGTGGAAGAAGGGGAGCTTCCAGAATAGAACTAGAGCCAGAGACCTTCCATTCTTTTGCTGTCCTTAGATTCTATTGGCGCATTTCATTCTAAGTTCTCTTAACACAAAAGTCCATGCAAGCAGTGAACCCCACATCTAACCTGGAGAGATAAGTGTCCCTTAAGTTACCTGTTCCACTTTGGAAAAGTGCCAGTTATGTGGTGGTTTTAAAGGAAATGTGTCCAATAGGAAGTCGAATGGAGGTTACGTACTACCTATTCTAGGAGGAGGGTTTTTTGTTTTGTTTTTACACGCAATGTATTTGTTTTTAGACTTAATTTGGAAATACCGTGAACTTGTTTCATATCATATTTAATAAGCATTGTTTGGGGGCTTTTATTATTGCCATACTCCCACACTTGTTGTTGTCTGCAAGCATGAAAGCACTTTCCCTGAACTAATCTTGTGATTCAAATTTTAGAACTTACCAGAAAACGTTGACAAAAAAAGAAATGTCTGAATTAATTAATTTTGTTAATGTTAGTAGCTACTAATGTTTACAATTCTATCTTTCTTTGCGTATCCAAACATCATAGAATAATAAATGATTCTGAGGACAGAAACTTCCTTTGCCATTAGTCAGAACCCCAATATGGATTATTATTATTAATTATTATTATTATTATAATTATATTTTCCTTTGGAAGTGTAGTTCTTGAAATGCTTTTTTTCTCTCGTTCTCAATCTTTTTAGGTAAATTATGCTGTTGACTCAATGACAAAATTTTCAAGTGAATGATCATGTATGGAAGTTGAAGGATTATTATGAGAAGCATTTAAGTATATTATAGAGAAAATAGACTGGCAAGAATCATTCCCATCAGACCTCCTTGGATGGAATTACAGAGCTAGAAAAATTTAGGATGAGGGCAAGAAGGGTAGTATCCTGGTGAGAAGCCTACCCCTTCTCCTGTTTCCAGCTGCTGAGATTTGGGGAGGGAAGGGGAAATGGGATTTGAGAGTTTCTGTATTTCATATAAATTTATGACCCAAAAGTGTTTAATAGATTTGAAACTATTCCTGCTTGTAGTTGTGTACAGAAAGTCAAAACAAAGTCTGTGTCACTTTCTTCCTTCTAAACCCTTCTTGTGGTGAAAGTAGATTTTGGGAAGGTGAATGTAGTTTGATGAAACTTCTGTTCTACCTTTTAAACAGCTTTATTTATTTATTTATTTGAACCCTCTTTCCCTAGTATGTGCTCCTTCTGCTCATAGCAATATAACATGGGATTGATGGCTTCAGTGCTTCCCACAGTGTTCTGAATTGACAACAACAGCTAAACCGATCATGTCTGTTAATTTCGTTCTGCTTCTGCTTGGCAAAACTCTGACTAAGAGTCATGTAGCTTCTGAAGATAGGAAGACAAGTTAACAGTATATCAGCTTACATTAAAGTCACACATGGGAGGTGATCTTCACAACTCTAGGGACTAGAGATGTCACTTTATAAAGAAAACTGACATTGCAAAAGCACTGGTACTTTAGAATTCCACACTTGTTTCTAAAACTGCATTTAACCTTGTACTTCAGATACCTGTGCAGTATGCTCAGTTATGAGCTGTATAATACACATTCTCACACACAAAAGCCTCAATTCTTTATTTTCTGAAGTATAGATCTTTCATAGGAAGAAAAAAGGCACTGTTGATTCTATAAAAAGCTGCACATCAAGTAAAACTGAATTAGCATAAACTCTCCCTTGGATGATCATGCACAGCAGCTAGTAGCTGTTTGTGGAATTAGGTAAGATGTTTTTGGCTCTGTTGAGCACTTTTTAGATGAATCATGGAATGAAAAAAAGTACTCAAACACTAATCCCATTTCCTGATGCTTCTAAGGCATAGGGTTTACAGATGCATGTTCTTATTTTTTGTACTGAAAATACAAAAAATAATTGTATAAGTACCATTTTAGGTTAAGTAGTCATCTAGATGTAGTGTACTGCGGTATACTTTTTGTAGTAAGGTTCTCTGTTGGGAACATAAGAATCACTATTACGTTTTGTTGAATGATGTCAAAGAAGTTTACTAAACAAAATTAGAATAATACTGGAACTAGAAAGAGTCCAGGTAGACACATAAATACAGTTGATGTTAGTGATCCATTAAGACATCAAAGTAATGTGAAGGGTCACTGATTCTACTCTTGGTTTAAGTAATGCTTGCTGTCTGCAAATACTGCAACAAATTTTAATTGTTAGTTAGTAAACTGATGCCCCCATTTCACAGGTTGACATGAATGGCAACATCCTTTAATCTAGTTGATTACTCTCTTGCCCTATCCAGCTCCAATTTTCTGGGAGTGTTCATTTATGTTAAAAAGTTTAGAAGTATTTGAGTTATAGCAGAGTACAAAATTTCAGATCGAACTCCCGGAGGAAAAATAAAATAAAAATATTCAGTCGCCAGACTTTATCCTAATATTAAACACTTCTTGCCCCATGACACTTGAACCAGTTGCCAGTCTCAGTTTTCTGGGCGCCAATGGCTCCCAGGCATCTGCAGATTTCATGCCCTGGTTACAGTACTTAGGAGAAAGTTGTTTTGAAAAACCTGTAGGATTTTGGTTGTTTCTAGAGGTAAGTGGCTGTATATCCCCCTAAAAGCTATACCTCAAACACGTTACGATTTGACTATGCTCCCTAATCCAAAGAGATTGAAGATTTAGTTTGCTAAACTTAAAGATTTGCAAAACTGTCATTTAGTATTTTACTTGCACATTCCTCAACAATATATTTTGGTCTGGCATCCCATTTTAATTTATTTTGGAAGAGTATTTGTTGCAAAATTTGTTCCTCCTGTGAGATGAACATCTGAATAATCTGTCAAAGTTGGAGTTGCACAGGTAGTCCTTTAAGGGAAGGTTCTTTGTAAGGCTACTGCCTCTGTAAATTTACATTCTCTCTAAGTCCTCTATCTTTTCCTACTTTTTAGGAGTCTCTTTATGCATTTTCTGTTAGATGGAAAATGTCTAATTCTTCCCTTGTGATATTGTATATCTTTGACCTCAAACATTCAGCTCCGAAGGAAATTCGTTCATCCCCAATCGTTGCTTTTTCAAGATCAGTATAGCTCTCCGTAGTGCAAATCTGCACTGCAAAAGTGCAGTTATTCGTAAGTAACTTTTCTTTTCCCATCATGCTAATGTTCTTTTTATTAATCTGATGGATTAGTTGTGTAACTGGAATGATTGGAATAAGGAAAAAATGGAAAATTCTGAGGTTAAAATTTTCTCAGAAGTCTTAATAGCTTTTATGCTTATGTACAAAGCCTGCCAATGACTCATGGGGCACAATCCTTCATCCATTAAAGTCAGAGAATTGAACTGTTGACTTGAATGGATGGAGGCTTGTGCTCAAAGCCTTCATGTTGAGATGCTCGATGTTTTTGATGTAATCCTATGATCCTTCTTTTTCTTTATCTTTATTACACCCTTAGATGAAGGGTGTTGCATATTGTGCTTGTTTATAACTTGGGCTCCATGCACCCACACATTGCCTTGGTCTTTCAGCCCAAAACCTGTTCCCTCTGCAGGTTGGGGGCAACACTCAAGCTGGGGACAGGAAGGGGGTGAGGAGGTAAGGAGGTGAGGGGGGGCTTTCATTTGGGTTAGGAAGAATGGGACATGTGGGTACTACAATATGAGTGAAAGACACGTAGACAAGAGTGGGGGCACTTGGGGAGTGGGAAAGCTGTTGAGGTGTGTTTATGCAGGACAATGCAGAGAAATAAACGATGTGTATCCATCAATGAGGGTGGGAGCAGGCAAAGATAGCTGGGGAAGTGTCTGTATCAGGAAAGAGCAGAGAGGTGTTGGGAGGGATGTATATTAGGGGACAGTCTCAGCCTCCCTCCTGTAACCCAGTAGCCATGCCGTTCTTATCAGATTTGCAGTTCATTTGGGAGGAATAAGATTTCCAGGGTTATCCTAGAATCATAGGTCCAGTAACTCAACATTACAAAAATGTCACACGTTTTACCAGCTTTGGGGGAAAATAATATAAAATCTTACTTTCTGTATGCTTTGCTTCTTTTTGGGGTTTGTACAGTACTCAGCTTAATTGGGTACCAGTTTGGTTTGGTGCTTTGGGGTACTACCACACTAAAAATAATTGTGGCACACAAAGCTGGTAGGCCCATTGGACTCTGTGCTCCTCACTGCCCAGTTGTGTGCCAATGACCAGGAGCCACTCACATGAGTGTAACAAGGTTGTGAGGGCTGGAACCAGACCTCAAGAAATATTAGGGTGGGCAGTACGGATTCGGATTAATCTGTCTCTGCTCATAATGGACCGTTGCAGGTTAATCCATACTGAACCACAACAGTGACAACACACCCATTGTGGTTCAGTTTTAAATGTATTTTTTTAGCTTAGTTTCTGGCTAAGAGATTTAAACCAGGATTTCCCCGTATGTATCAAAAACAATGCCTCTGCAGCCCAACTGCTTTTTTATTGGGTTGAGATGTCTCATAGCATCGGGGAAGCCCCGTCCATCGGAGTGTTTCTGGGTGGTGAGATCGGTCCGGCGTCCCTCTGCCTGGAACTGGAATCTTCCAGTGCCCTCTGAGACATGTTTGTTGATTACTTCATGGATGAAATCACTCGGATTCACCATGACTTCAATGTTGCCCTTATTATGATAGGGGAACCAGAGGTTGTGGGAGTCCCGTCTTCTCCGGTTTTATGGGGTAAGTTTCAGTGGGTGTCACCCACTGATGCGGGGGATGTTCTTCGGGCAGTCAGAGCCACCTCTTGTGAACTGGACCCGTGCCCATGCTGGCTGGTTAAGGCCAGCTGGGCAACATTGGGGCCATTGCTGATGGGGGTAGTCAGTGCTTCCCTTTGGAAGGGCAGAGTGCCGAGCTGCCTCAAGGGGGTGGTGGTGCGACCTCTGCTCAAAAACCCACCACTGGACGTTGACTCCCTTGCCAGCCGTCGGCCAGTCTCTAACCTTTCCTTTTTAGGTAAGGTTATTGAATGGGTAGTGGCTCGGCAGCTGCAGGACCATCTGCACCGCATCGGTTTACTGGATCCCTCACAGTCCTTTTATCCAGGTTATGGCACTAAGACTGCACTTGTGGCTTTGGTCTACGACCTGCTCTGTGAATTAGATCAGGGTCATTCGATCCTGTTAGATCTTTTGACTGCTTTTGATACTGTTGACCATAGATGTTAGTGACCCACTTGCAGGTCCGAGCCAGAGTGGTCGGCATTGTTCTTGAATGGTTCTGCTCCTTTCTGGCTGGGAGAAGTCAGCAGGTGGTGCTCGGGGATTGCTCTTTGTCACCCTGAGACTTCTCGTGTGGAGTCCTGCAAGGTTCTATTCTGTCCCCTCTTCTGTTCAACATATATATGCAGCCACTGGGTGAGGTGGTGAGATGGTTTGAAGTTCAGTTATAGTTGGGTGTCAGCAATATTTTTTATCTGACCCAGACTTGGTGCTTACTCGATGTCTGGCGGCTGTGGGGGACTGGATAAGGGTGAGCTGACTAAAGCTGAATCCCAACAAGACGGAAGTGATGCTAGTGGGAAAGGTGGTGCATTTAGGGTCACCCATCATTGATGGGGTTTGCCTTCGATTGGTTCTTCAGGTTCGTAGTCTGGGAGTGCTCCTCTATTCCCACTCCACCTGGATGCCCAGGTGGTGGGGGCTGTGGCGAGGAGCACATTTTGCCAGCTACATCTGGTGTGGTGGCTTCAGCCGTACATCTCAGACTTCGACCTGGCCACTGTCATCTATGCTTTCATCACCTCAAGACTGGACTATTGAAACGTGCTCTACATGGGGCTACCCATGGTGATGGTTCGGAGACTGCAGCTGGTGCAGAATGCAGCAACCCACCTCCTTACAGGAATGGGCCGCTGGGAGCATATTACACCAGGGCTCCCTTCTCTGCACTGGCTGCCTATAGTCTTCCAGGCCCGATTCAAGGGGTTGGTGCTTATCTATAAAGCCCTATACAGCCTAGGCCCTACCTACCTGTGAGACTGCCTCACTCTCCGGGCTCTGGATTGGCCCCTGTGGTCGACCGGGAGCGCCTTTCTCGAAGTCCCCCAGGTATCCCAGGGGGCAACTATGGGGAGGGCGTTCTTGGTGGCCACATCAAGGCTGTGGAACTCGCTCCCGGCAGAGGCCCAGGAGATACTGGACCTCTCTCCCTTTTGATGACCTTCCGCCAGACTTTTGGCGAGGGAGATGGGTGAAGGGTGGGGAATTTTGAGGGTTAGGGTGGTGGGTTTTTTGTTATATTTTATGTATGTTCTTTGACATTCCCTTTTAGAAATGTTTTAGCTGTATTTATATTGTGGTGATGTATATTTTTATTTTTTATAAATTGTTAGTCTCTCCAAGCTTCTTCGGCAGGAGAGTTGGGGTATAAAGTGCCTAAATAAATAAATAAACACATCAAAAAGTTTACAATGATTCCTGTACCTGAAAAGGCTGATCTGGTCCATCCTCTTGTAGAGAGGCAGGAATAATTATACTTAAACTGTCTCTGGCAGATGTTTAAAACTTCCAAAGATAGGCAGTCCATAAATGTAATTAATTCTTGTTCTGCTGCTTTCTATTCCTATATTTTGAAATGGTTGCTCCTTGTTCTAATCAATCTCTGTCCATTTTATACATTTGAAAACTTCTATTCCCTTCCCCCCCACCAGTCTCATTGTGACTGAACATGCCCAGTTCCTTCAGGAGTAGATTACAGGGGAAAGTGGGGACCCTGAAAATAGCTCTGTAAAGGGACTTGAGCTGTTATGGAGAATCCACCCCTCGGTTCAGCAGATGGGTTTAGGTAATCTGTCTCCCTCTCTTTCTGCAAACCCTAGTTCTTTTCAAGTCACTGCTTTAAATGCCTGCTCCAAAGCCCATCCAGCACGAGGAGCTCCTTTCTGAAAGAAACTGCTGAACTGAGGAGTTTGGGAGAGGGAAAAACAAACAGCTAGGCAAGGCAGATTCCTGACTGATCAGGAGACACCAGTGTTTGATAGATGTTTCCCCTACGCCACCAAGCAGCTATTGCTCTGATAAGGGAGATAATAAGGAATTTGAGTGAAATAAAAAGAGTCTTCTGAGAAACCCTCTCTCAGTATACACAGATGGGCCGAGAGGTCTTTGCTCGGCTTCGCGAGTATTCCTGTCTAGAGAGAGAGAGTTCCTCGGAAGCCCATAGTGTTTCCTTTGTCATTCATTTGTATTGGATCTCCTTGCAAAGGAGTCATTCAGCAAGGAGATTAGAGATTTCTTTTCTATCAGCACAAAGCTAGCAGGCAATTTTACCTGGTTGATTTGGGTTTGATTTCCCCCTTATAATAGCAGTGCTTAGCCACTTCAAAGGGCTCTGTGGTGTGCAGGGCCCAGGCGATATTGAGCCCTTTTGTGTCATGTTAGCTATGCCACTGACAACACTCCTGACCACATTGCAAGCCCTTCTCTGGTTTTTGCCCAGGTCAGCAAAATACCTTTGATCAGCCCTTACACTACATCAGTGAATTACTTTAATTGACTGGGTCAGGGTCTGCTGCATTCAGGTTAAAACATGTTGATTAGGTTTATATCTGGTATTTAGTTCCCCTGAAGACTACATGCACAAGAAATAAACTAACTTCTTCCTTGTATCCATAAATACATATGGCGACAACTTTGAACGATCTCTTTTATTGGACCAACTGCTATTGGTGAAAATGAGCACAGTATTATACCACACAGGAATAATAAGCTTGCTCATTTTCACCAACAGCAGTTGGTCCAAAAAGAGATATCATTCAAACCACCTTGTCTCCATCTCTGTCCCTTGTGATCAACACACCAACCACACAATCTGTCTGGATTGAAATACTTATCTGCAGACTAAACACAAAAACAAACAGAAAATTAACTGCACATTTTAGTATTCATGGAAACACTCTACTGTGCTGCAGTAGTTTTTGGATTACTACAGAGTGTTAATACTTGGTTGTTGCAGAAGATATAAATTGGCATCAGATTAACTGTGTAGTTGTTTGTATTATTCACTACATATTCCTCTCATTCACTCCAGTGAAAGCCAAACCCCAAGATGCCCCAGCAGAGAAGCATGGTCTATGCCATTACAAGAGAAATGAATTGCTACTGTTTGGACTGAGCGTAGAAAACTGCTTGTTTGTGTATCAGTGGCCCCCAGACATAAAATTTTTTTGCTCTTCCAATTATCTTAAGAAAATGATTTCATTTATTCTTTAGAAAAGTCAAAATTGACTGTTACTAGTGGCAACCAACTACACCTTCTACCTACTCTGAATGGACTCAGAAGTGTTTTGTAAATAATTGTCATTCTGCTTACCAGAGTTAAGCCTTTGAAAATGGTCTCTGCTATATATGCTTTTTTGGAATTCCAGTACTCCGTGTTCTCCATCAGGTTACGTTTGCCTCGGGCTGCATCTAATGCATATTGCATTATTACCTACAGATTATTGTTTGTACGTGTATGCTCATTCTTGTTGAGCTTTTCTTCAGCCTATTTACCCGGTTTACATTTTAAACATTTTAGGATTTTAAAATGTTATTTTGTGCTCTGGCTTTTTGTTTAATATTCAAAAATTCTAATTCATGTATATAAAAATATTGTAACTTAATTATGTAGAAATTAACTGTTGTGAACTGTAGATGTTTTTTGTGACCATCTGTATAGATAGAAAACAATTAATCAGTTAGAAATAGTGTTAGCTGCTAGTTTCCAAACTCTCTCACTCAGAGGGCTTTCATAAAAACAATGGATTATTTTTTTAAAAGCTAAAAAATGCACTTAGAAAATTCCTTTCTACTGGAGCTGAAACTTGGTCCTCTGAAAATTTCAGAATCCACTGGGGATTTTGGTACTCTGTTCTGATTTTTCGAAGTCCAAAGTTACGAGTACCAAGTCCCGTCCTTGGAAAATTTTGGAAGCCTCAATCGAGTGCTTGCACCATTGCACGCGTGACTGGAGTGATCCAGAGGTTGACCCCCCTCTCTTCTCTAAGCTAGGAAACTAAACATAGTGCCATATTTTTTAGGGGGGGAGGGGGGTATGGGCGGGGAAAGTTGAGTGATGGACAACCCTGATGGCAAGTTTTGATTGGCTGGCAGAGGCAAAATAAAAGGGGCTGTACATAACAGCCATTTTCCATTCTCTACAGAATTTGGCTGTGTGTGCTATCCTGCTGATCTGTAAGTAATTGGTTTGAGGGGGAGTAGAGTGGTGCCTGACATGGCATGGCCTGTCCTGTCCATAAAGGCAATGCTTTGAAGACAGGAGTTAGTTTTCACCATGCCATGATTTATTTTTTAAAAAATAAATGGGTGCCACACTGCTGATACTTGCAGCTTGGCACCATGGAGGCCAGAGGGATCTCTGCCTTGCTCCACTTCCCCTGTCCTCGGCTGTCCAAGTTACCAGTGCCACACCAATGCCATGCCTTTAAAAAAAAAAAAAAAAAGTGGTTGCCACTGCTGCCTGCTGCTTGCACTACTTGGCAGCGTGATGGCCAGAGGGATCTGCCTAGCTCCACTTTCCCTGTCCTGGGCTGTCCATATACTAGAGGCAATGCCGGGGGCTGCCACCAGTGCCACATATACTTAAAGTCTGGGTGCTGCTGCTGTTTGCACTGCCTGTTGGCAAGTTGGCACTATAGAGGCCAGAGAGGGATGACTTTTGCTGTGGTTTTTGTGTGCATTGTGACTACACTTTGTGGGTTCAACTTTGCCAAGATGTGACTGACCAGTGGGGCACAGGGGAGATATATGTTCTTTCTGGTTAAAATAATGTGTGTGCCAGGGGAGGGGACTTGCCTTGCATAGGTGGGCACTGGACAGGCACAATGGAGGCTTGCGTGTGCAGTTGAATGTCTGGTTTCTTTCTTGTGGGTGGTGTTACGATGTCTGCTGGGCTGACTTTTTGTGTTTTCTGCCCACAGTTGCACTTTTGTGGGTTTGTCTTAAGTGATTGTTCCACTTTTGCTAGCCTGCTTTTCTGGACACTGCTTGGTTGGCATAATGATTTTAAAGTGGGTGTACTGCTGATGGTGGGCCATGCTGTGGGTACTGCTGACTTCTTTTGGCTTTCTGCACACAGTTGCACAGTTTGGGTTTGTCTTCTTGAGTGATTTTCTCACTTGCTAGCCTGATTTTCTGGGCACTGCTTGGTTGACATAATGATTTTAAAGTGGGTGCAGTTTAAAATCATTAAAGGAAAGAGTTCTGAAGTTCCGGGGATTTCTGAGGTCCAGAGTTCCAAGTTCTGAATTCCAGGTCCTCGGACAAAGTTCAGAAATTCAGCGGAGTACTCGGATCGGGTACTCAGAACTTGGGAACTCGGTCCGAGTATCTGGAAGGTTTATTTGGAGCAGCCCTACTTTCTACATATCAGTAACAGTTCTGAGAAAGCTATCCTTATGTGCCGTCCCCTTCCAAAAAAATCTCCTGATTGGTTATTTATTTATATTTATTTTATTTTGTAGATTTCTATACCGCCCCATCCTGCGAAGCAGCTCGGGGCGGTTTACAACAATAAAAATAATTTAAAACATTTAAAATACAATATAAAATACATCAATAAAACAGGGCAGTGTGCATAAATAAATATATAAGTGGGGGGTTAAAACTCACCCCCCCCTCCCTCCCAAAGGCCTGGGCAAACAGCCAGGTCTTACAGCTTCGCCGAAATGTCAAAAGGCTTGGGGCCAGGCGAGTTTCCTCCGGAAGGGAGTTCCACAGCCGCGGCCCTACCACCGAGAATGCCCGCTCCATCGTTAGTTGTGGGCAGACAGGAGAAGACTGCTTCTCTAGCCTTTAGATCCATAATAGGCTAGATTGCTAACGGGACTCCTCACCTACTTCTTTTTTTCTCCCAGTGGGAGAAGATGATTTGAGAGAGAATCTTCAGAAGCCACTGGAGGCAGTGTGTGTATGCGTACTCTAGACATTCCAGAAGCCATCCCAACTCAGAGACTAGTTGCAGGTTGGTAAAAACATTATTACTGACCTGGATTAGTCCAAAGAAGTATCAGTAATCTACTCTAGGGGTTCTCAAACTGGGGGGTGGAGAAGGTATTCTGGGGGGGCGGTGAGAGAAGGACCCTAGCTGGCAAACATTTAGCTCCACACTTTGTCTGAACTAGGGGGGGATTTCCAAAATAATGGGGTGGTAGTGGGGAGAAAGAACCAGGGAAAAGAGAGGGAAGGCAATTGGAGGGGGGGAAGGAAGGGAGGGAGCAAGGCGTATGCATGTGTGTGTGGTGTAGGGATGGACCTCCACCACTACAAGCAAGTGGAAGAGGGGCAGTTCAAAAAAGTTTGAGAATCACTCATCTACTCCATAAAAGGGGGTGTCATTATGACACAGTTGTCATGGTTTGATCATGCCCAGATTCCTCTCATCCTTTGTTCCCGTCAGGATGGTGGACTATTTAGAATGGTCCGCCCCCGGAAACTAATGGATTCAATAGTATTCCAGAACTCCCTGGGGGATTTACCCACAGATCTTGACGGCCTCTCCGTCAGTGCCCCAGTTGATTTGTGGTATGCTACCTGAGCTATCAACACAGTGGCACCCAGGCGTCTGCTTACTCTACTGTGGCAGCACAGGTCCGCTGGTATACAGCGGACCTGAGGCTGCTAAACCATGAGGTAGATGGCTAGAGCATAGGTGGGGCTCGACTTGCACCAAAGCTGACCAACTTTGACATGGACTGGTTTTGAAGAACTATGCCGTGACTGTAGAAGCAGTGAAGAAAGAAAGTCCAGTGGAGCCCTTCTAGGTGGTGAATAGCGTATTAAATCCTGGCTGTCTACCCCTGGAGTTAGTTGCTAACTGCCTGCTCTGACAAGTTTGCCACCTGCTTTGCAGATAAAGTCAATTGTATTTGGCTTGACTTGGATGCTGCTACTTTCAGTGCAGAGTTTGGGTTTGGGGAGGCTTGGTCTTGTCTGGTTTGTGTGAATTGCATTCAACTGGTCTCGGCCACCAGTGTGGAGACTGTGCTTGGAATGGTGCGAGCAATCAGTTGTGAATTAGATCCATACCTGTCCTGACCGGTGAAAGTTAGCCAGGAGACATTGGGGCTGTTGCTGGCTGGAGTTGTCAGTGCCTTCCTTCAGGAGGGCAGGGTGCCTGTCTGCCTCAAAACTGCAGTCATCTGTCTCCTGTTCAAGAACCATCTCTTGATGTTGACTCCCAGTCAGTTACCATCCTGCCCCTAACGTCCAAGGGAAGGATAACAATCAGGCATCCTGCCCTCCTGAAGGGAGGTATTGACAACTCCAACCAGCA
The DNA here is from genome assembly GCA_003113815.1 of Sphenodon punctatus. NCBI lineage: Eukaryota > Metazoa > Chordata > Lepidosauria > Sphenodontia > Sphenodontidae > Sphenodon > Sphenodon punctatus. The sequence continues at coordinate 11,636,006 of QEPC01008309.1, forward strand.
GTGGCCCCAATGTCTCCTGACTAGCTTTCACCAGGCTAGCTTTCTTGAACAGGTGGTTGACTTCCAGCTCCAGACACCTCTTGATGCTATTGAATTTCTGGACCCCATGCCATTTAGATTTTTGTCCTGGGCATGGCACTGAGAGAGACTGGCCCTGTGATAATCTGTGTTTGGAAATCAACAGGAAATTGTACTCTGTTGATTTTGTTAGATCTTTTGGTGACCTAATATAGTTGATCATGGTGTGTTGTTGACATGGCTGTGGGACCTGGCGGGGGTGCATAGGACTGCTCTTGAGTGGTTCTGTTCATTCCTGTCTGGGAGAACCGAGAGAGTGGCAATGGGTAATAGCTCATAATCCACTTGAGAACTTCTTTGTTGGGTCCCACAGACTCAGAGTTCCATCTTGTCCCCACTCCTGTTCAATGTGTGTCGTAGGTCCCTGGGCAAGATTGTTAGGAGATATGGAGTGAAGTGCCATCAGTATGCTGACGACACCCAACTCCATTATTATTATTATTAACAAACATTTATATAGCACCAGCGGTGTACCTGGCACTTTACAAAGTAATAAAATAGACACGGTCCCTGCCCCTAGGGCGTACAATCTGAGAGACAGGAGCTGCGGGAGAGACATAGGAAGGGGAACAGAGGGAGAGACAAGGGGTCTAACATTCATGAAGATGCGATGTCTCAGGTGCACATACTTGGCTTGGTTACAATGAGAATGACAGCAGGCAGGTCCATGTGGCAAGGATAGGGGTAAACAGACCGTAGGTATAGGAAATAGTGGCTCAGCAGGCTAAAGAGTCAGACAGAGCAGAGTGAAAGAGGTGAGTTTTAAGGAGAGATTTGAAGGTATGAAGGGAGGGGGCAAGGCGGATGTGGACAGGGAGGGAGTTCCAGGCATGGGGGGCAGCAAGTGAGAAGGGACGAAGGCGCTTAGGGGAGCAGGGAAGGCGTGGAAGGGTGAGAGAAGGGACAGAGGAGGAGCGAACTGCATGGGCTGGAGTATGGAGGGCGATAAGTGCAGAGCGGTAGGGGGGAGCGAGGTTGTGAAGAGCTTTATAGGTGAAGCCATCTCCATCTCTGTCTTTCATCTGACCCAAGCCCTGCAGTTTTGGTGCTTACCAGGTGCCTGGCTGCCGTTGGGGACTGGATGTGGGCAAGCTGCTTGAAATTGAATCCAGACAAAACAGTGCCCGTGTTACCTGGGGAACATAGAGACCTCTGTTGTTAATGGGGTTAATGGGGCCTATCCTTCTTTGCACACTCAAGTTTGTAGTCTTGGAGTGCTCTTGGATCCACTGCTTCGTCTGAATGGCCGGTCTGTGGCAATGGCCAAGAGTGCTTGTCACCAGTTACATCTGGTGAGAAGGCTGGTCCCTGCCCAGTGGACTTACAATCTAGGATGGACAAGGATGAGAGGAACACAGGGAGGAACAGACACACGCACACATTCCCATTTATTAAGAACATAAGAAGTCCGGCCTTGCGTTTATATAGGTCCAAATTGATCCCTCAGCTCCTGTATGCCTTTCCAGCATGAGGTGTCACTCATTTGGAAAATTTGGAGGTTGTCCAGAATGGCTTCCTAGGTACCATCTTGGGAGTCCCTAGGGGCACACCCCAGGTCATCTTAAGGCTGGAAACCCTTACCCAAAGAATCAGACCGGTGGCTTTGCGATCCCTGTTCAAATATTGGATCAGGACTTCGCTTTTCCCTCGTCAAGATCGTTCTCTTCTTAGCCTAGTTCTTGCTCATGGGCTTTTGGACCCCTGGGAGTCCGCGGTAGAGCGAGAGGTTCATAGCCTAGGGTATTCCCGCGATTTTTGGTATACGGCAGGCTTGGAGGGTGCCATGTTTCTTGTCACTCAAAGATTGGATGATCAGGAAGTACAAATTGAAAAGGTTTTTTTTAAGCCCACAGAGAACCGCACCACTATATTTTTCCCCAGCCCCGGATAGGGCCAAAATTATTTATTTATTTGTTTGGTCGGATGAAGCAGCAAGATTGGCCTTTACCCAACTTAGATGCAATACTTATTCATCAGCATTTTTGGAGGGCCGGTATGCAGGGACCCCTAGGGAAAATAGATATTGTACTCTTTGTGGACTTATTGAGCCTGAATCACCCCCCATGCTCTTTTTTGGTGTCCATCCCTGGTCGACCTGAGGGAAAAATACTTTGGTACAGCTTCCCTGCCAGTCTCTTCAGATGAGGTAAATATAGGTTTATTTGAGTTTCTTAGCCCCAGTGATTCAGCTTTGACTCGAGCAGTGGCTGGCTTTGCCATGGCTGCAGCTCGTAGACGTAAAAAGTACTGTAGTTAACCTAAAAGGGAAGTAAGGGATTGTTAAGCTGGTGAGACCAATGTAGGGTATTCTGCAAGGATTGCATTTTTTTGGAAATGGGCTGGTGAATTGTAGTATTTTTTACTGCCATTTATTATTTCTCTCTGTTTGTATAACGAATCTATGGGATAAGATCAAGTCCAAACTGTGGGAACCACGTCTGAACTATTCAGGGGTCAAGGGTTCCCGCACCCAAGCTCCGTGGAAGAGCTAGGGTGCAATAAAGAATAACAATAATTTCCATTGGAAAGAAGGATCCTAGTCTTGATATGTTTAAAAGGGGTGTGTGTTGTAAGGATTGACTTCCATTGGAAATGGGTCTTTTATTGTATTATTACTGATAGTCATTTGTAATATTCTTGTTGTATGAAGAATTATTTTTATAACCACTCCTCTTTGGTGATCTGAGAGCCTCCGGGGTTGGAATAAGTTTGATTTAAAACTTTGGGGGTTTGGACTGAATCACTTAGGGGACAGGAGTTCTCCCGTACTCAAGCTCTCTAGAAGAGCTAGGGTGGGTAGGAAAATAACAATTCTTTTCTGGTAAATTGAAATTGTTATAAATTTGATACTATGGTAATATAATGACCTTGATTTTGCTGAAGGTGATATTTTGATGTAATGTTATATTGTATATTGCTATTGTGCTTATTGTACATTTTTGTAATAACCTATGGTTAATACAATAAATTATATAGATATATATATAGAACATAAGAAGTGCCATTCTGGGTCAGACCAGTGGTCCATCTAGCCCAGCATCCTGTCTTTGACAGTGGCCAATCATGGTGGGGAACTGAGGCTGAGAAGTTGTGACTTGCCCAACGCCACCCAGTGAGTTCATGGTTAGGGCAGGATTCAAACCCCGACTTCCAAGGCCCAAGTCGAGCACTTTATCCACTACACCAGATTGACTCAAAAAAACCCCAAACTAGTGTGAAAATATAAAATGATCCAGGAACATTTAGAAGTATCTACCACATCTCTAAAACTACGCATGCTTTAATAAGTGCATGAACCTACAAGTTTCTGGCTCAGGCCCATTATGGTTGATTATGCAGCTGTTTTGAGTAATAATAGAAATGTAACTCTGTATGTGTGCTAGGTATGAATAATGCAGATTTGGATTAATTCATAATGGCCCCAAACGGGCTGTTACAGATTAATCCTCCACACTGATCTGCGCTCCATCCGTGCAAGTGTTGCGGACCTGGAGTTGATGATACCCACTTCCAGTCCCTAGAGTCTTGGCAAGTACTTGCTGGCCTCGGAGGAGTTGGTTGAAGCTTCGCTGGCTGGTGCTGCTGTTGGGGGGGGGGCGGCTCCCAGCGGATCCCCTCACCATGGTGCCCTGCCAAGCTCTGTGCTCGGCAGCATGCATGTGCAAAATTGTCACCAAAGCTGTTTTGCGCATGCATAAAATAGCCACAGCCCCTAACCAGAATAGCGGCGGCCGCCCTTAACCAAAATGGCAGCAACATAATTTGGGCTACTGCCATTTTGGTTAAGGACGGTTGCCATTTTGCACATGTGCGCTGCCGAGCAGGGAGCTCAGCAGTGCACCATGGTAAAGGGGCCTGCTGCGAGGCCCCTGTATAGCAGTGCCAACCAGTGAAATTTCAATCAACTCCTCTGAGTCCAGTAAGTATGTGCTAGGGCTTCGGGGGCTGTGGGGGAAATAAGGCCCCAAGGGGTGGGGTAGTTTGGATATGGACTGGTTTCCCGTTGGCTTTAATGGGACCCGAACTATAACAGATCTGCAAATTGCAGATCTAAATCTGCAATGGATCTGAACCTGCAGTTTAATCCAAATGGTCATCCTTAATAAATAAATAATAAATAAATGTGTGCATGTGTATACATACATTTTGTTTGTTCCAAAATAACTTACCTTTTCTTTCATGCTTTTCCACAGAATAAAATTGGCAAGACATTTTTTCTACTCAAGGACTTAAATTTAATTGCGTATTTCAAGTTTTTAATATTTTATTAAGCACATCTAATGTTTGGTGTTGTACAAGATAAATTTAGAAAGGTGTTAACTATCTTGGAAATCTAACAGACTAAAAACTGTAGGAGAGATGAGGCATGCTAAAAATGCATAGAGTTCAGTGGTGAAGTAAGCATAAAGGCAGGAGGGGTCATCAAGGTTGACATGACTGATAAAAGTGGAAAGGTCAAGGGAAGATCTGATAGAAAATCAGATGCGAGATGTTTGCTGGAGGAGAGTTGTGAAGTAATTTGAAGACAGGACAAGACTAATGAATGTATTTATTTATTTTTAAAACGTATTACCCCGCCCCTCCTGCCATAGGCAGCTTGGGGCGGCTTACAAAAATAAAAAACAATTAAAATAATTAAAACACATCATAAAAAGGGGGAAACAGAGAAAACAACCCCCCCCTCCCATCATGCCTCTCCCCCACCAAACGCCTGGTGGAACAGCCAGGTCTTGCAACTTTTCCAAAAAGAAGGGAGGTCCAGGGCCAGCCGGGCCCCCAATGGAAAGGAGTTCCATAGGTGCAGCACGGCCACTGAGAATGCCCTCTCCTGCGTGGCCACCCGAGAAACTCAGGGGACCTCGAGCAGGGCATCCCCGTACGACCGCAGGGGCCAATCCAGGACATGGGGAGTGAGGCGGTCTTGCAGATAGGCAGGGCCCAGACCATTTAGGGCTTTATTTATTTATTTATTTATTTTATAATTGTGTTTATTGGTTTTTCAGCACAAAATAATTACACTCCACCATAATCCTCTTACAGTGTATTCTCATACATCGCCTCTCTCATTTTGTCCGTCCGTACATACCATATTTTACTTGTTAATTTTTTGCTCTCTTATTTAAACAACCCTGTCAACATTAGGGTTAACTTCACTCAGCTGCTAGCCAGGCTGAGTGCTACTCCAACTTAACCATTTAGGGCTTTATAGGTTAAAACCAACACCTTGAATCGGGCCCAGAAAACCACCGGCAGCTAGCGCAGAGTGGAGCACTGGTGTAATACGCTCCCGGCAGCCCAGTCCCACTAGGAGACAGGCCACCGCATTCTGCACCAGCTGCAGTTTCCGAGCTGTCACCATGCGTAGCCCCACGTAGAGTGTGTTACAGTAGTCTAGTCGAGAGGTGATGAAATCATGGATGACTATGGCCAGGTCAGAGTCCGAAACAAACGGCCGAAGCCGTCGCACCAGATGCAGCTGGTGGAAAGCACTCCTCCACCTGGAGATCCAGGTGGAGCTGCGCATCGAGGAGCACCCCTAGACTCTGTACCTGGGAGGTCAATGGAGAACAGACCCCATCAGTGAGGGGGGCTGCCAATTCATCATATTACCCACTAACATCACCTCTGTCTTGTCAGGATTCAGCCGCAGTCAGTTAGCCCTCATCCAATCCCTCACAGCTGCCAGGCACTGAGTAAGCACCAAAACTGCCAGGCCTGGGTCTGTTGAAAAAGAAGTACAGTTGGGTGTCATCAGCATAGTGATGACACTGTACACCGAACCCCCTAATCACCTCGCCGAGCGGCTGCATATACACATTGAACAGGAGAGGAGACAGAACAGAACCCTGCTGAACTCCACACGAGAGGTCTCGGTATGATGAAAAACAGCCCCCGAGAACCACCCACTGGGTTTTTCCGGTCAGGAATTCACGGAACCATTCAAGTACAGTACCGCCCACTCCTGCACAGTCCCGCAGGCATGTCACCAACATTTCATGATCAACGGTATCAAAAGCAGCTGACAGATCTAACAGGATCAGCAGGGTCGAACGACCCCGATCCATATCTCGGCGTAGTTCATATGGAACACCCTCTCAAGGCCGGTGCAAAACACAAGGCCCAAGGTGTGTCCTCCCTGATGTGTCGGGCCGATAACCATCTGGGGCAGACCCATGGTTGCCATGGCAGCCATAAACTCATGCTCAGCTCCCCCAAGGGCAGCGTCAGCATTAACGTTGAGATCCCAAAAAACTATTGTCTTTGGGGACCACAACACCACCCCTGACACCACCTCTGCCAGAGCATTCAGGGAGGCCGCTGCACAGGTCGGTGCACCGTATACCAGCAGCACTCCCAAACTGTCCCCTGCCAGATCAAACACAAGATGGAGACCATTGATAAACCCAATATGGATTGCATCGGATACCTCCTCACAGACCATCCCTCCTTAAAAATCATAGCTACACTGCTTCCC
>QEPC01008309.1:11642611-11655405 GCA_003113815.1 Sphenodon punctatus
GACCACGGCTGGTGCTGCACGGGCCACCCAGCCGGAACAAGATCAGCCAGAATAGGCCCCAATGCATTGTCCAACCAGGTTTCTGTGATACGTACGAGATCGGTGGCATGGTCCAGGATTGTTTCCTGGACTGTTGTCGGTTTATTAACCACCAATCTCATATTTAACAGCACCATCACAGGTTTGGGGGCCTTCTGACCAAGAACCACCTGCTCCACTGCTTGGGGGGTAGTGAGCGAGACATGCAACAAGCATCTGTCCCGCCTCACTGATCTCACCTCCCCCCTCTTAGGACCATATCTCCCCCATCCCATCACAACCCCAATAGCCACGCCCTCTCCCCCCCCGGCTGTCCCGCACTGGCAGTGGGGGAGATCCTTCCCCCTCCCCCCAAAAAACCCTCTCCCCCCTCTCCTGGTCTCCCCGTCTCACAGGGAGACCAGAACCCCCCCACCCTTATTGTGTCAAACCATCCTCTCTCACCAGGGGGACATGCCCAACCCAGTCCCTCCTCGTCCCCCACATATGCTGGGGAGGAGTTATGTTCCCCTCAGTCCTCCCCCAACATATACCCTAACCACCCGCCCTATCTCGTAGCCAGCCTCCCCCAGCCTTCACCTAAGGGCCACACCCAACGGCCCTTTGGCGTGGCCCTTAGGCGCACGGCCCTGTGGTTCCTCCTGGGGTAAATGGTTAAATGTGTAGTCTTTGTTCAGTTAGCACCATCTGGCAGGAATCAGGTCCTGGGGGAGTCCTCAATATGGGCAGAAGCCCTGGCTTCGGTCCAGCCCGCTCAGCAGCTCTCTTCCAAGGACACTCCCCAACAAGTGTCTACTGGAGGGCCTGCAAATGGCCCCAACAAACAGCCGACGCCCTTAGGTGTCGCCCTTTGGCTGGCGCCCAAGGATCCTAGCTCTAGGAGGAATACCTGCAGAGGAAGGAGGGGACAGGGTTGAGTGGCAGGCACCTCCTCTTCCAGGCACATCCCTCCAGGCTTCCCCCCAGCTGGCATGCACACACCAATGGAAGAAGGGAGCCAGAAAAGACAATGAATGAGAAGCAAGTAAGATACACTTTCAGATATTACAGTGGAGAATGGAAAATCTTGCAGCCGCCACAGCAGCTCTGTAATTATGAGGATTGCCTGTCAGAATGCACTAATTCCCTTTTAAGGCATGAGAACACCTGCACATGACCGGGTCCCCAAATGTAGCGGGTGTTCTCGCGCTTTAAAAGGGGATTAGTGCATTCTGATGGGTGCTAAACCTCGTAATTACAGAGCCGCTGTGGCAATTGACAAAGTCTCCACCCCTCCCCTGTAGTGTCTGAAAGCAGCCACAATCATGATTTTCAGATACCCTGATTTATAATCCTCAAAATAATTTCTGATTTATCTTTTACTTACATGTATATTTTGCATTTATGAAATACAGCTGCATTAAAGTTCTCAATTCTGTTCCGTAAGACCATATATCTCAGTAGTATCTACTCTTCGGGTGTTTTTAGACCACCGCCCACCTCACCCATCATGCATGTTGCAGGGCTGCATAGGGCACCAATGCCGCTCTACATCATTCAAGATGCAAGATGAGTGGGGAGGTGCTTGTCTAAAAACACCCTTCCTTGTCATGCATGTTGTCCATGTCCTGCTTCATGGGACAACTACCATAGGAAAACTTTAATAACCTCCTCTAGATCATATTTTTTTTCTCAAGAGTCGTACACGTAGCTTTAGTATTCACCTGAGGAAAGGGAGAGACATTTAAACATAGCAGAACTAAAGAGCCACAATTATCCTATAGACACATGTTGGTTCCATATTTTTACACTTTGAAACCATAGAATGCTTCTGTGTTCCTTGAAAAAGCTACTATGTTCCTTGATAATGTAATTGACCATAAAACATTAAGGAAAACCACATAAAATTGTTAGAGTAGAACTGCTTCCTAAATTAAAATTAGCTGTGCACTTGTACCATTTATACATAGACCTGCCATACATAAGAGTATAACATGTATTTCTCCAGTAATAGCATAATATGGGAATGGTGTGCTAAATAAAAAGAACTAAATCAGTCACAAGCGACATTTAATTTGCACATAATCTAGCCCAACTTTGCTTTTATCATAAGTAAGACTTGCCTTTAAGAGAAATAAAACTTAGTTTGACAATATGCCCTAGAAACATAATATAGGTAGAATATAAGTCCAAAAATGGCTAACAAAATAATACCAATAGAATTGTTCCAGAAATAGAATTCCCCAACATGCAGTCTTCTGATATATTGAAGTCTGCTTCCATAGTAACTGTGTACGTAGCAGACTCATCAGGTTTCTGTGGCAGTTTCCCAGCTTCCTCCTTGATAAAATGCTATATGGAGTATGCTAACTCAGAATCCTGGTTCCTTGAAAATTTCCTTAAGTACAAAGCTGTGTTTCTGCTTAAATGATATATTCTGAGGAGCAAAAGGGATTTCTGCTTGAGGGATATAATCTGAGCCCTTGGGATAGGGCAGAATAAGTTAGTTTATATGATGCATCACCAGTTTGATTATAGTTTGTCCCATAATTCACTTGTACTATAAGTCTTAATGTTTCCATATATAAAGCCACTTTCCCAATATCTCCCAATAACCCTATTTCAGAATAAAATTTAGCAATGAGGCTTAGCAACAGTCATAAGTTGGAGCAAATGCTACTGTAAACTACATCCACATGTTGCAGTGACGCAAACATTGGACCCACCTTAATAAATTATTAGTATTGAGTTTGACTTATGCCATTTCCCCAGCTATGGCTGCTCTTATGGTTAATTCACTGTTGTTGATTTATACCATGCTTTTTTCCAGAAGGTTTAGGGTAGCTTGCAATAAACAAAAACAGAATATCACAACAAATAAAAATAAAGAATACATTCCCTTCAATACAACTGATAACTCCTCCTATCCACTTACTTCTCACCCGAGGGAGCCCCTTCCCCATGTATGTTGACTTTTCCTGTGGGGAGGGGGAACTGCGTTGAAAGGCTTATTTTTAAAGACCCACATTTTTATATTTTCTGCTAAACCGTTTAATGCTTCTACATTCCTAGAAAGCTGTTGTGTTCTTTCTAAATACAACTGACCAAAAAGACGACTTTAGAATCTTGTACTGTACCCTCTGGGGGGAAAGTTGTGTTTACTTATTCACTTGTTCAGTTTTTAGCTAAAGGAAGTGAAAAGAGACCATTTTAAAAGTTGCCATTATTTATAATTTACCTATTCATTTAAACTTCATAATACAAATGCAAATACATTACCTGTAACTTATATAAGTTAAGAATAAGTGAGAACTATTCCCACAGCACAACAGGCAAAAGAAAACGTAACTGAGGAACAATCATCTGGTTCTCGTCCTATTTCTCTAACTGCTTCTTCAGTGTCTCTTTTGCTGATACCTCCTCTGCCTCACTTCCCCTCCGTCTCTCAATCAGAATTTCCCAAAGCTTTGTTCTTGTCTCCTCTTCTCACTTTACTCTCCATTCCTGGACAAACGCTCCGCTTCCAGTATCGCCTGGATATTGATGACACTCAACTCTTGGTGTAAACTAGGGATGCACCAAATAGGCCATCTGAGAACTCAAGTGCTGAAGTTCCGAGTACCCAGGCTGGGTACTTGGCTGAGTTTCAGAGCTTTGTCCGAGGACTTGGAACTCAAAACCTCTGAAATCCCTGGAACTCGGAACTTCAGAACTCTTTCCTTTAATTATTTTAAAGTGCACCCACTTTAAAATCATCATGCCAAACATTGCCAAGGAAAGCAAGCTAGCAAGAGTAAGACAGTCACTGAAGAAGACAACCCTGAACAGCGCAACTGCGTGCAGAAAGTAAAAAAAAGCCAGCAGTACCCACAGCATGGCCCACCATCAGCAGTGCACCCACTTAAAATCCATTATGCCAACCAAGCAGTGTCCAGAACAGCAGGCTAGCAAAAGTGGGACAATCGCTTTAAGAAGACAAACCCACAAAAGTGCAAGTGTGGGCAGAAACAAAAACAAAAAATCCAGCCCAGCAGACATAATAACACTCACAAGAAAGAAACCAGACATTCACCCTCCTCGCTCTCTCTCTCTCTCACATACACACACGCCTTCACTGTGCCTGCCCAGTGCCCACCTATGCAAGGCAAGCCCCCTCCCCTGGCACACCCCATATTATTTTAACCAGAAAGAAAGTATATCTCCCCTGTGCCCCAGTGGTCAGTCACATCTTGGCAAAGTTGAACCCACAAAGTATAGTCACAATGTGCACAAAAAACACAGCAAAAGTCATCCCTCTCTGGCCTCTAGTGCCAATAGGCAGGCAGTGCAAGCAGCAGCAGCACCCAAACTTTAAGTGTATTTGACACTGGTGGCAACCCTCGGCATTGTTCCTAGTATATGGACAGCCCTGGACAGGGGAAGTGGAGCTAGGCAGATCCCTCTGGCCACCATGGTGCCAAGTAGCAGTGTGGCACCTGCTTTTTAAAAAAAATCATGGCATGGTGGAAACTAACTCCTGTGACCCATTATTGTCCCTATGGGCAGGCCAGGACAGGCATGCTCCCACCCCTTCAAGCCACTTACTGATCAGCATGGTAGCGCACACCAACCAAATTCAGTAGAGAATGGGAAATGGCTGTATAGTCACTTTTATTTTGCCCCTCCCAGCCAATCAAAGCTTGTCCTCTGACAAGTCCATCACTCAGCTGTCCCCTCCCATACCCCCTCTTACCAAATATGGCACTAAGTTTTGTTTCCTAGCTCAGAGAAACTAGGCGGTCAACTGTCTGGAACATGCCAGTCATGCGCGTAGTAGTGCCAGCACTTGATTGAGGCTTCCAAAGTTATCTGAGGACCGGCCTTGGTGCTCAAGACTTCGGACTTTGGAAATTCGGAACTGAGCACCGGAATCCCTGGTGAATTCTGAAGTTTTCTGAGGACCAAGTTTCAGCTCTTGTGTAAACAGACATGATGGTGGCCTGCAACCCACTGGCACGTGTGTTCATGCGCCAGCAGATGTCGGCCCGCTTCTGCCCTGTGTTGGGTAGCAGCTGGCCCGGTATATGCCCTGGGTCCAATCCTGGGCCAAGTGCTGCCCATCCAGGCCAATGTGGGGCACTTTGGGCAGGGCACTGGAAGTGGGGTGCGGGTGGTGGGACTGTTAACCAGCTGTGGGCACATGTGTTCAGTGCCCTTCCCCAAGCCTTAATCTCCAATTTCAGTGCTTTTGGGATTTTGGTAGAGTTGATATTTTATGTTTGGTGGGTGGTTTTTGGTTTGTAAATTGGTATGTGTGTTTAGTTTTTTGGTAGGGTGGTGGCTTTTGCTTGGGGGATTTCATTTTTCCAGAGGTTTTTTGGTTAGCAAAAATCTAGTAAAAGGTGCTGATTTTGTTAGATCTGTTGGCAGCTTGTGATAACGTTGACTACGAGATGTTGGTGACTCGTCTGCGGGACCTAGCCAGGGTGAGCAGGATTGTTCTTGAATGGTTTCATTCCTTCCTGGCTGGAAGAACTCAGTGAGTGGTGCTCGGGGACCATTTTTCATCTCCCCGGGACCTCTCGTGTGGAGTCCCGTAAGGTTCTGTTCTGTCCTCTCTCCAGTTCAATGTGTATATGCAGCCTCTGGGTGGCGTCATGAGAAGGTTTGGTGTTCATGTCATCAATATGCTGATGATACCCAACTCTACCTCTCTTTTTCATCCAACCCAGACCTGGCAGCTTTGGGGGAGGAATGGATGAGGGTGAGCCAACTAAAGCTGAATCCTGACAAGATTGAGGTGATGGTAGTTGGGAAGGTGAAGGGGTTGGCACCCCCTCATGAAGGGGTTGACACCCCCTCATCATTAAAGGGGTTTGCCCTCCCTTTTGTTCTCAGTTTGGGAGTGCTCCTTGAATCTTGGCTCTACCAGGATGTCCAGGTGGAGGCTGTGGTGAGGAGTACATTTCGCTAGTTACAGCTGGTGTGACGGCTTCGACTGTATGTCTTGGACTCAGACCTGGCCACTATCGTAACCTCAGGACTGGACTTTATATGAACATTCATATGAATGAGATGTTTTATGATGTATTTGTATTGATTTATTATTGTGTTTTATTATTTGTTAGCCACCCTGAGCTGCCTCGGCAGGAGGGGTGTGGCATAAATTTATTTAAATAAATACATTTATGCAAGCTGTAACTGTTTTCTTAAACCGGAGGTTTTTTGTTGGTAAATTTCCTTGGGTTTTGTTGTTGTTGTTAACCTCTCCCTTCTTAAAACGGGGTGTGTGTGTGTGTGTGTGTGTGTGTGTGTGTGTGTGTGTGTGTGTGTGTGTGTGTGTGTGTGTGTGAAACTGTGTTGTGTTGGACAGTGTGGGTCTGTGTTTCTTGTCCCCCCAGCGTGCTGTGCTGGGTGTTGTGGGATGTGTCTGTGTGTGTAATGGTGAGAGCTGTGTAGAACTGTGGTGTGTGGTTCTGGGTTGTTTATCTCTGTATGTTGCGCTAGTTGGTGTGTGTATATCTGTCTAACTAGTGCTCATAGGTGTGTGTGTGTATGTAGTGCTTCCTGGCGTGTATGTTTGTAGTGCGCCTGTAGTTGTGTGTCTGTAGTCCTGGAAGGTGTGTGTGTACACTGATGGGTGGTGTGTGTTTGTGTCGGTAGTGATAGGAGGTGTCAGAGGGCAAAATGAAGCTGCATAAACAGTTGCATACGGAAGATGAATGAATGCTGTGACATCAAGGATCTTCATACTCCTGTATCTAATGTCTGAGATTGGAGTACAGTCTGCTGTAGTCTATGATCCGAGTCTGGTCTGAGATCAGTCCTACGAACACCTCTACATTTGCATAAACATGTCAGAGAGCCCATATTATTTTTTCTCATCTTTCTTCTCTCTTGTCCTGCAGAATAACTAGAGGTGGGCGCAGGACTGATGTCCAACCACAGATCAGATTCTAGGTCTCATAGAGAAATGAATGGGTTGGTGACTGATTGAGAGCTCTGAGTAGTGTTTTGTTACTGCCATGTGCAGTCCATTTTCTCCCGCTCTATGAAGCTGATTTTGGGTGGATCAAGTATGCATTGGCGCCAAAGTACTCGGGCCAAAGTCCGGGAAGGTGTGCGTGTTCTGCTTGGTGTGTGTGTGTGTACTGAGGGATGTACCACATAGTAGCAGAAAGTCCACAAGGATTTTTATAGGAAACCCTTTGAATTTCTACTCTAGCCTGAGAGATGTACTTATTGTCCCAAGAAGCAAGATACACATCCATATTTTTCTTGCTTATTCTGCCTTTGCTGTAGTAAATTGGTTTCTGATGTGTGAAAACAGAGGATGCTATAATGGTTTCTACCTCCCATGCACATGTTGCTGGAAGGCAGCCCAACACACAACAGAATTACATTGCACAAGCCAAGGAGGGTTTGGCCACAGCAAGCACCTTATGATCTTTCCCTGGCTGAAAGTTAAGCTTTCCTTCTCAGTGGAAATAACAGTGTTGTCTCCTGAATGTGAATATCCTTCAGGTGCAAAGGGCATTGTTGGCACAGGGAAGAAGCAGTTTGTCCGAGCAGAAATGAATTAAGTTGTAAATAGAGAGAGCAGGCCAAAATAGGGTTTCCACTTCTCCAAAGTTCTGTAACATGACTCAAGTGACTTTATCTAGCATATATGAAAACCAGAACTAAAGTGGCATGTACTTTAAAAAAAAAATAAAAAAAATCTTCAGTGGGTTCTCATTGAACATCTCATTTCAAAATCAAGTCTCTCAAGTCTCAATGTATCTCATATACAAGTCTCTCGTACACAGTGCTGGCTAAGGATACTTAGAACTTTATGACTAGAACTAGAGTTGAGAAATCCATCAATTCTTACAAATTCCCCTTAGAAAGAGAAAAGCGAGCAAAAGAATTGCACATAGCTGATGCTAGCCACACTGCTTTTTAAAATTCTGGTCTGCATTCTAATACTATAATGATGTGGGGTTGTATTGACAAGATTCCTCATTAACAAAAAAGAAAGCAAGGCCCAACCGTGGCTTGTTCAATTTATCCCAAACCAAATACAACAAACGGTATCGACTACCTTTAAATTTGAACCTGGAGTTTGCAGTGCAGGGAGAATGACATCTACAGCACAAGTTCACATGTTATGAAACACTGACAACAGTTCAGACACGGCTGTCTACTGTATTAATTATGTGAAAGGACTGTAGTTCTTTGCATTTTACTCCAAACAACACATGTAATTTATGTGCCAGGAAAAGGCCTGATGATACCATCCTTATTTCCTTTTTATCTGTAATACTATTCAGCTGCGATATAATTTATCTCAGGATCTCAGACAAGTTCTATGCTTCAGAAGTGAAATCCCCATAAGTGTCTAGATTCCTATGTCATTATGTATGGCACTGATCACTGGGCGCGCGCACACACACACACACACAAATTCATTCTCTCATACATACACTCATTCTCTTTTTCACACACGCATTCAGTCACACACACACACACACGCTCATTCATTCTCTCTCACACACTCTCTTACTCACACACACCTTCATTCTATCACATGCACACTCATTCATTCTAGCAGGATGACCCCATCTGCAGTTCATTCCTGAGTTTCCAATGAAAGACACAGAGAGAGAGGTGTAAAAAAAGAGGAAGAGGATAGGAGAAAGTAGCTGTAATTATCCCCAGCACTTTCACTGGTGAAAACCTCCGTCACGTTCATTGTTTGCATGTCTGATCTGTGATGCACTTGTATGACCAGGGTTTTCCCCACAAGCCATTCAAATATAAGCAAAATAAGTCTGATTTTCAATCTAGCCTCTCTTGAACAATTCAAAATCTATGGACAGAAGAAGATGGTCTACCAAGTCTGTGGCCAGTAATTCTAAAGAACAGCATGCTCTTTTGATATAAAACGTACAGGTTGCTTCCCTACAGGAAAACATTGTTACATTTCCCCCAGTGGAATGCAAAGCAATCCCAAGTTATTCACTCACACGGTACTCAGCTTGTCTATCTCTGTGAATGAAAGTAAAAGAAGAGGCCAGAATGATGAGGATTGTACAAACATATAATTCCTATGCAATTTTATTGAGGTTATCAGTGTAAGGATGTTTTTAGATGTCTGATAGAAAGAGAAGCAAGCTAGAAAACGTTAAAGTAAATTTAAGCAGAGCACAAGCCTTCTATGAATTTTAGCAACCATAAGGTAGCCTTCTATAGTTTTTCTGTTAAGCACTATACAAATGGTACTTAAGCCATTTTTCTGCTTATATAGAAGCTTCAGTGGCAGTTGGTGATGGGAGTAGAAATCTGAGCCAGTTGTCATGGCAACACTGAAGTACAGCAAGAGATGTTAATACTGTACTGTTATTAGTTGACGCTGTTCCTCTTCTTTTCTTGCATGGGAGAAATAATTCAGATCTACGTTTTTACAGAAAAAAAATGTATTGCAAGAGACATAAAAATGCAAAACTGTTTTTGAAAGCAAGTTATATAAGACTCAGACATAGAAAAGGCACATCTTTTATGAAAAGTTTAAAAAGTCACACAAGTTTCCATTAAAAATGAATTTGGTTAAGCCTCTAGCATTACATAAGAGTAATTGTTAAATCTGAAGTAATTTTATCTGTTGTTAAGTTCCAGTGTTGTGTTTCCTGGGAAGAATTTATTACATTTTGTATTTCTGTATTTTAGAAACAATTTTTGTGTGCTGATGGGTGGATAATTGGATTTTGCCAATGGGTGTGAACAAGGGTAGTCAATGCATGGATTTCCTCTCCTCCACCTTCATCTTGGATTCCTTCCAGCGTGGCTTTCATTCTCTGCATTCTTCTAAAGTCACTCTCATTGTAATCTCTAATGATCTTTTCCTTGTGAGATCTTGGACATTATTCCACTTTCTTCATCTTCCTTGTTGGATGCTGCTGTTTTTGGCAATATCAGTCATGAGCATCATCACCCCTGCCAGGGGGAAATAGGATTGTGCTTATTTGCTTAAATTTGTGCAGATTTAAAATAGCACAACATCTAATATTGAAGCTGAACTAAAAACAAAAAACAAGATGGAGCCAGGGTATGGGAGTTCAGGGTAGGTGGGGTCAGGGGCATAGACATGGAAGTGCAGGAGATGTGAGGAGAAGCTGGATCTGGCTTGGAAAACTTGGTTTGCTTTTCCATCTCTCTCTCTTGCTCTCACCCTTCGTTAGCCTTATGCAATGTGTGTTGTCTTGGACTCTGTTTGGCACAGAAATGGAAACTGCCTGTAGGGAAGCATATTATCATCATCCACCATGATGTAATTTAGGGCTGGAATTAGAAGAAGCTGGAGCTACTGTTTCCCAGTACAGATGAGAAATGCAGGCCCAGCCTCAGGAGCCTCCATTCTTCCCTGGACCAACTTTCTGCCCCAGCTGCTCCCTCCCCCCCTATTTGCCCAAGATATCGCCTCTTAAATGTCTGATGTCTTGTCATCGGCTTAAATTTTACATGACCAACACTGAACTTTTATTTTTTCTCCCCAAAAGTTCTCTACACCTTCCTTTTTCTATCACTGCTGACATCACTATCCTAATAATTTCCCTTTTTCTTCCCCTTCAGCAGAGGGCATGGCTCACTGAGACGTTTGGATATGTATTTACAGTATGCTATTTTTTATTTCAGTCGTTAGTGTGCTCTGGTCACTTGTGACCTTTCCTTCTGTCAGGATTAATTATAGGCTGTATTCTTTTGTTGGTGAATTCATGTATTGGGACAGTTTAGGAATGGTGAATCCTGGGGGCTAGGACTAGGGGATCCATGAGGCCCTTCCAGCCTTAAAAATCTGCATAGGCCTACAGTCGAGAGGTTATTTTGACCCTTCACGCTGCTTTGCCCACACAACTAGCCCTTATCCAAATCATGTTACAGTTTCCTTCTCAGCATCTCCATGATATGTACTTTTCAGTTCCATTCCATCCACCTTATCTCTCCTTCAGACTCATTGTTCTGCTTTGACTACTTTTTTCTAGATTTCCAAACACACACACTGTCCTGCCCCCCGAGTCATTCCACCACGGTCATCTTTACTTCTGTCCGTAAATTTGCATGCAAGTTCTGTATGCATGGTGGAGTTTTGAGGTTTTTGCTTATGCTAGTGGTAAGGGCTAACCTTGAAGATTACTTAGAAATTTCATTTAGTGCAGCGTGCAGTCTTCTGAATTGAACTGGACAGCAAAAGCCCCACACTTGTGCTTTGTATTCTGTCTGTAGTTACTGGCTGACAGACTGTTTTGTGGGAAAATGGGTTTTCTCCAAGCTGCAGCTGTACTACAAAAGTTACCCATTTCTGATGCTGGAGGGAAAGGGTTTGGTTTTGGTGCACGAGAAGAGTAAGGGGAAGAGATGGGTTCAGTGGGGGACAGGGGAAAGGGGTCTCCTTGTTGTCTGCAGCCTTCTCTTCTGCCATGCTCCTACCTATTTTCTCCTCTGTTCACAAGGAGAGCCGTTGCAGGCCTGTATAGAAACAAAACACTCCCCATCCAAACCAGCATCCCCAGTACCAGCACTGTATACCCGGCAGCCAAGTGCCTGTCCAGTCAAACAGGCCTTTTTAAAGAAGTTTGGCACATTTCAGAGCTGCATTGCCACCAAACCAGGCCTATCCAGACCAGCATCCCTAGTAGCTACACCCCATTCCCAACAGCCAAATGCCTGTCCAAGCACACAGGCCTTTTAAAAAAAATTGGCTAGTTACAGGCCTCTGTTGCCACCAAACCAGCCCCATCAAAATTTAAACAATGCATTTCTGTTTCTCATCAAAAACTCCAGGCAAGATGCTCAAAGTCACAGTCACAAGCAGAGAGGCCAGAAACTACTTTCCAGCAGAGAGCAGCTGTGAAACAGTGAAGAGACCATTTTAAGAAAAGAGTAGCCACGACCAGTAGACCCACAAATTTACAAAATGGCCTCTCTACTCATGCTTGGGAGGGAAGAAGGAAAGCAGCAATGCATCATGCAAACACAGAGCAAGCAAAGTAAGCCATCTTAAGACAAGTTTCTGCCGAAACTAAACACGGAGCATTCATGCAAGGTCTAGCCATTAGTGAAAAAGCCTGCCACAACATCTGACCAAACTGCAAAAGGCGGGGCCATTTTAAAATGCAAGGAACATTCCAGTAAAGATTGGAAACCCTTCCATCTAAGCCCATTGGTCCCCCACCCGTAAAACAGAAAGCAGACAGTTTTCGTCAAAAAAAGCCAAGAAAGAGATCAATTTTAACCAAAAGTAGCCATGGCCAGTGAGGGTACAAGAAAATGACCACAGCCTTTGCACATTCTTGAGGGGTTTGGGAGAGGAACGGGGCGGGGGGGAAGGGGGGGACTAGCAGTGCACATACAAACACAGAACAAGCAAAAGCAAACCAGATCTTAAACCAACTGAACCATATTATGTGAAGTCTTAGCACACCACAAAAGCAGCAGCGAGGAATTCCACTTGTCCCCCAAAACATGCTTCACTGTTACAGCTCTGTTGAAGCCCCATTCTCTCCCCCCCCTGCCCCCCAAGCAGCACACATTCTCTCCCCCCAAGCAGCCCCCCAGGCCCTCTCTTCACCAGTGTTTCCCAGCAAAATAACTAAAAATAACTAACTCACCAATAGGGATGTGTCTGATGCAGGTCCAGCAGCAGAGTGGGGTAACAAAGCCACAAACAAGCCAGGCCAGCCAGCACTCTCCACCAAAATGGTGCAGATCACCAGCATGCCAAATGAGGAGAGCTCTCTTTTAACCCCACCCTAGGGGTG
>QEPC01008309.1:11684428-11705378 GCA_003113815.1 Sphenodon punctatus
CCCCCCAACCCTCCCGGTCCTCCCCCTGCTCTCACCAGGGGGAGTCCCTGGGTTCACCCCCCACATTACCCCCCGTATCAATACCCCCACCCTACCACCCTAGCCCTGACAGATAAAAAAGCCTGCCCAATAAAACACAAAACCCCCCTGCCCCCCTGCAGTCCCCCAGAAGTGCCCCCGAAGTGCCGCGCCCTTCGGCCGCAGCCTGCGGCCGCAGCCTGCGGCTCCAGCCGCTGCCTCTGGGCTTTGCCCCTGCTACTTCCGGGTGGTGGGGGAGGGGACAGAGTTCACAGATGCCAGAGCTGCAGCCATGGAGATGCGGGCCAAAATCTTGCTTGGGCTCATTATTGCGCTCCAGGCCTTCATTTCCGTTGCTGAGCAGAACCTGCTAGTGATCCAACAGATCCAAGCCTACTGCTGTCATTGGCGCAATCTGATGTCAGGGCACAGAAAGACTCGTGTTCAATATCTGACCAAGACAGTGGGGTGCGCCACACCACGGAGGCGGTTTCTGCTTTGGCGCCATACACTTGCCTACCTCTGGCAACAATGGAGGATTGAAGCCATGCAAGAGCAGCTGATGCGTGCAGGTAGGTACCTGTTGGGAAATGTGACTTCAATCACTGACCCCATGTGCAGGGCTGTACCCACTGAGACAAGGAGAAAAGCACAGACTGGTGGGAGAACATGGTGTCCTCGTGGGGAGATGCTGAGTGGGTCACAAGTTTCAGGATGCCACGTTACCTCATCCTGGAGATAGCCGAGATCCTCCTGACTGGAGAAACAGCATAGTGATGCGGTTGTCCCTGAATTGTATAGGGATGATTGATGGGAGCATATCATCATCATCTGCCCACCCCATAGCAAGGATGACTACCTGAACTGGAAGGGGTTTTTCTCAAGTGGTTTTCCAGACTGTAGTGGACTATTGTGCCCAGTTCATGGATGTGCTGACTGGGTACTCTGGGAAGAACCATGAAGCCTGCATCTTCTCTCAGTCCCCCTTTTTGCCGCATGTACACCGGAAACTTTGGACCCTCCACTGAATCATGCATTGAGGGGAGTGCTCATGAGGCCTGTTTTTCTTGGGGACACAGGCTACCCTTCTGAGGCCCTGGCTCATGAAGGCATACAGCATTGCTGGAAGCATGGAGCAAAGGTACTTTAGCTGGCAGCTCAGTGCCAGCTGCCCTGTTGTGGAGAGAGACTTTGTGCTGTTAAAGAAGCGATGGAGATCAGTTGCAGCCAGAATTGATTTCTAGCTGGAGAACTCCACTTCTAACTATCGCTTCCTGTTTTCTCTATAACATCTGCAAGACCAGCATTATCATGTTGGAGAACCCTCTGCCAGTTAGCTCCAGAAAGCCAGTGCCCCTGTTCCAGAATTAGCTGAACAAAGCAAAGCAGAGCAGCGAACAGACTCTTTTCAAACAGGCTGCTGGAGGCGCCATGGAGCAAGGGGAATGGGTGGAGGCCGCAGCGTGTGTGTGGTGTGTGGGCGGGCCATCACACGGACACCCACCCATCTTCATGCACAGAGGCACCTCTGTTTTCCCCAATGCCTGTGGGTGTGGGTGATGGGTGGAGGTGGGTGGAGTGCAAGAGCTTGCACCCCCCCCCCCACCCATCCCCGCTGGTGGTCAGATGGACGTCTCCCCCCGGACCATGCTGTGTCTCACGTGGGTGAGGGGGTGGGGCATCCGTCTAAAAAGGGCCATTGTCGGAGAGATTCAGGACACCTTGTGCCGGCACATCACCTGCAATGCTAGCCCCAGCATTGACCATAGGTGAAAGTTTAATGAGCATCAGTGAACTGTTTCAAATGATCTTTTTGTGATAATAAAGCTTTTAAAAATATTTCCTGTCTGTCATTGTGTTTCCTCCTCCCAGGCGTATTATCTCATTATTCTCTTCCACCTACACCACCTTCTATACAAAGGTGGCATCTGGGTTCTCCATGACCTCAACCAGAAGCTCGAATGGCTGGCTTTGAAGCTCAAAGACTGGCTCTCAAGCTCACGGGGATAAACCATGAGAGTCACGATATCCATGTCCATAGTGATCCGTACTGACTCCAGGGTGGGGATGTGCCCGGAGGAATGTCTGTCAGTGGTTGCGGCTTTTGTGGTGGAACCGGGAGCAGTTCCAGCGGGAGAGGGCAATGGTGGAGCCATATCCATCAGCTTGTGGTTCCTGGCGAATGCGCAACTGTACAGGTGGAATGCAACAATGGCCTCTTTCACACAGAGGAACAGGTCAAGGAGCTCCTAATAAGGCAATGTTTGCCTCCCGTGGCCAGGGGCGAAGTTGTTGTCCTGGATCTCTTTGTATCCACACTTCAGGTTCTTGGCCTTCTGCCAGCACTGGTTCAGGTACTGGATGTAGCCTTGCTGCACCATTTGGACCAAGATCTCTTCGAACACTACCTCATTCCTTTAGCACTTCACCAGGACATATTGGACCTTTTGCTTCCTCCATAAAGTGATGAAGGCATTGATCTCCTCCTTAGTCCTGCAAATGCAGTGTTGGCAGGCAGATAATAAAGGTAGATGAAGACCAACTGTGATAGCATGGTGGTATTGATCATGGTTGTTGCCTGGCTGTTGGTTTGAGCCATGGCCCCAACAATGGTAATCCTCCATAAGTCATTATAGGAATGAAACGACTCTGGGAAAGAACAAGCTTCGGCTACGTACTGCCAACCATCAAGAACTGGAAGAACGCATGTTTGAAAATGGTGTGTTGTGCTTTTAAGGTAGACATTATGTGAATGCCAATGAGAGCGAGAGTGGAGATTGGGGTCAGAAGTGGTCACTCCGTAGAACACTAAACTTTTTGCCCATGACTCTATGGTGCTGGCAGACATGTGACTGCACGTAAGCTAATTGATGGGAGGCGGGTCCCTGACGTGAGCGCACGTTGGCCTGCATTTGTCTGCATGGCAGGCTTTGCAAGCTCCAGGACACTGCCTTGAAAGGGGCTGTGTGTATGGTGGGTGGTGACCACGTAGTCGGTGAAGCAGACACCTAATAAATAGGCAGGTGGATACCCACCTGTTGTCAGCTACCATCTTGTTTAATTCCCTATGAGGGATATGATATGATATATGATGACACCCTATGAGGTATGCTGTTTAAAAATTCCTTGGCTCTGATGATTTTTTGACTTTTTTTGTTTTGTTTTAAAGGGGGAAAAGGTTTGTTGCAATGAAAGTTGTGAAAAGTGCCCAACATTATACAGAGACAGCCTTGGATGAAATAAAGTTGCTTAAATGTGTAAGTATCATGATGACAGCACATGCTTAATGCTATCCATGGCAAACTTAAGCAGCCATAAAAAATGACTATAATACTTTCAGACACCAGTATTTCTTTCAAATTTAGTTAAAAAATTTCTTAGAATTTTGCTGTTGTTTTAATTTATAATTCTCTCTAAAGTTGCTAAATGGAAAAATGATGTAATTTTGGTTAACTGACAGGCCCAGCAGACATGGAATTTTGCTGGTTAGCTGGGCTTGTGGTTAAAAGGAAGCTATAAGCAGGGAGGTGGCAGTAACAGCAGCAGAACAGAGTGCTACCTAATTGTGATTTCCCCCTAGGCTGCAAAAGGGAAAACATAGTAGGGTGGGTGACCTCAAGTTGTAGGGAAGGGTGGGTGAGCTTAAGAGAACTATAGCGATACTTCCAGAGCAACAGAACAGCCACTGGTACTTGAAGAAGCTCCTCTGTCATTGTGCACACCCATCTTGAACACCTATTTTCAGTGCTGAGCTTTTTGTGCAGAAGGGACAATTGATAAGGGAAGAGGAGGAAACCACAACCTGAAAAAAAAAGTGTAGCATGGATTAGGAGTCTCTGTCACTGGAAGAGCCTCTTGAACCTTCTTGAGTGCCTGTGAAAAGAGAATGTGTTAGGGTACAGGACATGACTTTTGGGGGATAATCAGGATTTGGGGGGAAATGAAATAGTGTTGATAGAAGTTTACGGGATCAGTTTTGAAAAGGTAAATTATTTGTTGATATTTTATTATTATTTGTTTTTTATTTAGGTACGTGAAAGTGACCCTAATGATCCAAATAAAGACATGGTCGTACAGTTAATTGATGACTTCAAAATTTCAGGCATGAATGGAATACGTATCCTTCTGTGGCAATTCTATCTATATAGTAATAGTAGTTGATTTTTCTCTAATGTTGTAATATGTATATGGAGCAATTTTAAAATCTGTTGTCTTTGATGTTTAAAAGTAAAATATAGTGGTGTTTTAAAAATATTGTTGTTGCTATATCCATGGCTGGAACTTACTGTGATACACCTCAGCATTAGAAATTGAATGATACTTAGATGCCCATTTTGTTTGCAGCCAGTGGCTAGTTATGCTGAAAGTGGAGCTGGGAGTCCTGAGTTAAAATCCTGGTCTAGCTGGGTGGTTTCCTTTAGACCCATTATGCCATTGGGGAGAAGAGTGGGACTGGCGCTCCAGGGAGGAGAGTGGCTAGTAGAGCTCCTCTAGTGCAGCAGGGAAAGCTCTCTCAGATGGAAGGGCTCTTCTCCACTCCTAAGACCAGTTACTGAGGTGCCCTAGGGCTGGAAACCATCAGGCCTGGCCTGGAGCACTGGAGCCAACAGGAGGGGGCCTGGTAGGTCACCTGAGGTTGACACCTGCATCAAGTGAATCACATGCACCTTACGTCTGGTCACCCCTGCACTAAAGTATATTTGGAGTAATAAAAAAAGTGATTTGTGACAAGAAACTGGATATGATGATACATTAAAATAAACATAGGTGTAGTAAAGGTTTTGTGTAAAATTAATGTACCAGTGGACTAATGTTGCCCTTGTTAGAACAACAAGGAAAAACAGAGATATATTTGGAGTACTGAACCTTTAGGCAATGACTGTAGGTTATCTGGGAAAACAAGGTTCTGTCCTAAGAGGGTTATCTGAGGTTATCGAAAACATAAATAGTAAAATTCTATACAAACTTGTACATTGGCATTCAGTATATTGCAGTGCAATTCCCCCCCCCCCNTAGCAGCCCCTGCATAGCAACCCAGCCAGGCTCAGAATTTAGGAGGTTGCGGGGTGCTGAGCACTAAAGGGATCTTCCCCCTCCCCTGTGGGAGCGGTCTATCCCCCCTCACGCCTCTCAGCTATACTCCCCCCCCCCCAACAAACTAAAGGTGAATCCAAACGAGACATTAGCCAAAATTAGCCCACCCCAGGTGTGTGTCCATCCAGTCGTTTTGTTTGTGTGTGTTTTTCTGGTTTTTATATGGGTTTTGTTCACTTTTTGATGTGGAGTGTTAAATACTCAATCCCCCCCCCCCCCCAACAAACTAGACAGTTTTAAACTTTCTGGGTTCAGTATAGCTAATTTTCTGATACTTTTAATATTTCAGACTGCTATTAATACAATTCTTTGTCCTCCACTAGATTAGAATACAACCTCTTGTTTGTATCTCATTTACAACAATCTGGAAATTAGGATTCCTTTTGTTTCTTCTAAAAAAGCACCTGCCATTTCACCTTTTATTGCTAGAGAATATTATTTAACAATGGATTAACAGTACAGCAATTACTGTTTAAAGATCCAGACAAAGACGTACATCTTTAAAACCTTGATTTAGGACCTGATCCAGGAAATGCTTATGCACATGTTAACTTCAGTAGGATTGTTCACATGCTTAAATTACATACTTAAGCATTTGCAATGACAACACTTTACTTGCATTATTTTCACAAGGGATATTTTTATAAAAGGATGGCACATGCTTTTGTTAATGTCGAAAATCAGGATTATTATGATGGAACTAAAAGCTACTTTGAAAAGCATCCTTAATGAATTGCCAGATGTTTGTATGGTCTTTGAAGTACTTGGACATCATCTCTTAAAATGGATAATTAAGTCCAACTACCAGGGCCTTCCTATTCGCTGTGTAAAAAGTATAATACAACAGGTAAGATTTCCTAATGTTTTGATTATTTGTCTGCAAATTTGCTATACTTTTGATGTTAATATATTGATACTCTGGCATAAAGCCATATAACCTCTCTTAGCTTGCGGGTGAAAGTATCTTTTCAGATAACCTGAATTTCTGCACATAATTTTCTTTGTTTATGTAGATGTTCCTTTGGCTACTGAGCTTCTTTTCATGACCTACATTTAACTAAATCTGTCTCTGTTCTCCAGATGTGAATAATTGAAAAGAAGGAAATCCTGAAGAGTCCTTCTTTTTTATTGGTTAACAAATCACTATTTCATCTTTCATACATAACCACCTTGAGATAATGCAACACAAGCAGTGGAAATTTATATCTAATATTTAAAAATTGGACAATAATAAAACCTTCCTTCAGAAAATTGATTCTTAAGGGCATCTTCCCCAAAGATACATCCTGCAATGTGTTCTACAGGCAAAATTGCTGGAGAAATAATTCTCAATAAGAAATCATGTCTCAAAGAAAGGAAAATATCGGGCATTTTATCTCCCTGTGTCAGACTCTGGGGCACTGAGCCAGGGGAAAAGGGGGAAGAGAAGGGTAGATAAGAGGGGAAGGAGCCGATGGGGGTAAGGGGGCACCCACACCAAACCTCTCAGTTGTTCTCCGGTATCAAGGAGAAGGAACGCTCCACATGAAAACCAGGGAGACTGGGCTAGGAAGGCGTACGACTCATCATTGAGGTCCTGAACCTGGGCGCCAAAGGGAAAAACCATCGATGGGGAGCTGGGAGGGGTACCTAGCAGCAGGCAGCTAGAGGGGGGTAACTAGCGACAGGGCACTGGCGAGAGTAACCAGCAGCAGGGGACTAGAGGGGGAACCAGGGACTGGGAGCTAGAGGGGATACACACAGAGCAGAACGCTGGAGGGGGAAACCAGCGACAGGGAGCTAGAAGGGGAAACCAGCAACAGGGAGCTGGTGGGAAGGACCAGTGTCTAGGAGCTAGAGGGGATACACACTGGGCAGGACGCTGGAGGGGAAACCAGCGACAGAGCTAGAGGGGGTACACAGAAGGCAGGACGCTGGACGGGGTACACACGGGGAGGGGGAAGGGTTCAGGAAACAAATCCCAATGCAGAAAAGGAGCAAGGGGTCCAGGCAACAACCCAGGAGGGGGTACCACTCCTACAGAGACTCGAGGGAACCAACAGAACCTAAAGGCTCACACACAGAACACCACAGACACAAGTGAGAGAGAGAGAGAGGTCTACGCTACGCAAGACCCAGAGAGGCACACGAATCAAGTGCCAGGAAGAGCAGTTGCTCCTCCAGCTTCCTGAGGCCACCAGAAGGTCCTACATTCTCCCCGGTGGCCAATCAGGAAGTTTGGGCAAGCACCCGAAATGGCCGAGAGGTGAGATGGTGCAGGGTACACAATAGGCGGAGATGTAGGAGGAGACATAATGAGGAGGAGGAGGGCACAGGCTACCAAGGCACCCGGTGGCACAAGCCACTGCAGCAAGGCTCCCCAGGGCCAGAGGTTCAAGTCCGGGCTCTTGACAGTACCCCCCTAAGCCCCCCCCCCCGGGGCCATGACCCCCAGGCAACAGACAGGGAGGCAAGTACCAGTAGGCCAAAAGAAGAGCGTGCAGCTGAAACACGGTGCCCCGCCGGGGGGGGGGGGGAGGGAGACTGAACCAAGGAGCACCACCCCAACCGATCCAGTGGGCTCAGACAGGCAAGGCAACGGTGAATCGAACCAGACACAGGAAACACAAAAGGGAATTGGACTACGTAGGGGCTTAGACGTGTGAAACAGACCAGCTTAGACAAGACATAGACATACAAGGCGGGAGATGACAGAGCCCGCGATAGACATCTGTGAACACAGACTACATAAAGCACTGAGCAGATGGGGAGGGGTATAGCACTGCCTGGACCAGGGATAAGACTGTTTGGGCATAAGATGAGGTACTTTGGACTAGACGCAACATAGGCAACACAAGGGGCCAAAGTGACGGGGCACCAGACATAGGACTAGTCAGATATGTGAGAAAACAGGGAGGAACAGGAGGACGAGTGGGGTGCGATGGTGGGGGGCAGGAGGGCCCCAACCAGTGGATGGGCCAAGACACGGGTTGTGGTCCTGGACCAGACTCGGGGATAGTTGACTGAGGCTGGGCGGTAGGCTTTGGCTTGGGGGGTGCGGTCCGAGGCCGGGTTGCAGTCTCGGACACGGGGGTAGCCGGCCGGGGCCGAGTGGCAGTCTCTGACTCGGGGGGTGGGGGGCAACCGGTGCAGGGCGGCAGTCTCTGGTATGAGGGTCGCCAGCCAGAGCCGGGCGGCAGTTTCTAGCTCAGGGGGTGCCATAAGACCAGAATTCTGGTCTTCTGGGACTCCAACCCCTCTAGGGAGCGTCAAAGGTGTCGTCAAAGGGAGCAGGGCGGAACGAGGATGCTCTCTGGGGTTCGGGGGTGTCAGCAGGGGTCTTATGGTTACTGGCCTTCACAAGGTGCCCAAGCCTTGGCTCGTTCACATTTTCTTCCTTGGTGGGGAGGTCTCTGCATACTGGCCGTGTTCCACCTAAAACCCGTTCGGAGGCGTCAGAATCCCAAGGGGAAGAAGACGAGGGGGACCCCTTCAAAACAACCCCCTTCGGTACAGTGATGTTTGTATTGGAGGCATACAGAATCCTCCAGTTGGTGGGCTGCAGGGCACTCAGGTACAACCGATTATTTGGGTACACTTTTGTCTTTGGCTCGGAACCTGTCTGGGCCCTTGGGGAACCGGCAACCCCAATCCCGCCTTGGGCCAAGTTGGTCTGGGAAGGCGATTGGTTGTTACCCGCACAGTGGACACTACAGGAGGTGTAGAGGTACCCTTTGGGGTTGCCAGCCCTTCAAGACGGAGAAGGGATGTCGCAGAAGGGGTTCCCGTTTCCACAGCTGGATCATGCCACGTGGTTCCTATGACTGCAATCCGCGATTTCTCCTGCGCCTGTGGGACACACTTGGCTCCCGGGACGACCCTCCACGCTGCTGGTAGTACAGGCGTGGGACTGGTGGTGGGGGTTTCCAGCAGTTTGTCCCTGGCGCCAGGCCTTTGCTTCTCAACAGATGCAACCTTAGATGTTCCAGCAGGAAGGGGAGGAACAAAGAACTGGGAGGAGGTGAACAGGACCGGATCAGGTGTCCTATTCCCCGAGCCCTCGTGAGTGTTCGTTTCAGGTGGTGGGCCACCATGGGATGAACAGGTGACGGTGGCGGCTAGACCCACAATCTTGTTTTCCTCATCTGAGCTCTTCGCTTCCTCCTCCATCACGTTTTCCCAATCCCCTTCATCCTCTGAGGCCAACCACTGACCCATACTGATGGACCCGGGGTCCTGTGGCTTGGAAGGCAGTGGGGTAGATCTCCTAGCTGTATTCCGTGACAGCGACTTCCTGCAGTAGCTAGGGTCCTGGCTGCCAGAACATCGACCGCCTGAGCCAAATAAGTTTTCACGTGCCAATACGCATCCCAC
The DNA here is from genome assembly GCA_003113815.1 of Sphenodon punctatus. Classification (NCBI taxonomy): domain Eukaryota; kingdom Metazoa; phylum Chordata; class Lepidosauria; order Sphenodontia; family Sphenodontidae; genus Sphenodon; species Sphenodon punctatus. The sequence continues at coordinate 11,693,894 of QEPC01008309.1, forward strand.
ATCATTGGGGATGTGTCAAGGCCTCCTGGCCTGTGGTCACAAGATGCCTCCATCTCCCGATACGAAGCCCATTCCCAAGGAGCTGGTGGTTCCATCTGGTAAAAGTGGGGGGAGTTCCTCTTAAGTGCCCTGAGCGACTAGCTAAAGGTCCGTTGTCCAGGAACAAGCCTTTGTATTTTTGGGGTGGAGCAATCTGTCAGGCTCCAGGGCACGGAGCCAGGAAAAAAGGGGGAAGAGAAGGCTAGGTAAGAGGGGAAGGAGCTGATGGGGGTAAGGGGTCACCCACACCAAACCTTTAAGCTGTTCTCCGGTATCCGCATGAAAACCAGGCAGACTGGACTAGGAAAGTGTACGACTCATCATTGAGGTCCCAAAACTGGGCGCCGAAGGGGAAAACCAGCGGTGGGGAGCTGGGAAGGGGTACCCAGCAGCAGGGAGCTAGAGGGGGGTAAGTTGCGACAGCGCGCTGGCAAGAGGAGCCAGTGGCAGGGAGCTAGAGGGGGATAACTAGCGACAGGGAGCTGGTGGGAAGGACCAGTGTCTAGGAGCTAGAGGAGATGCACACAGGGCAGAATGCTGGAGGGGGAACCCAGCGACGGAGCTAAAGGGGGTACACGCAGAGCAGAATGCTGGAGGGGGAAACCAGCGACCGGGAGCTAGAGGGGGTACACAGAGGGCAGAACGCTGGAGGGGGAAACCAACGACCGGGAGCTAGAGGGGGTACACACGGGGAGGGAAGGGTTAAGGAAACAAGTCCCAATGCATGAAAGGAGCAAGGGGTCCAGGCAACAACCCAGGAGGGGGTACCACTCCTGCAGAAACATGAGGGAACCAACAGAGCCTAAAGGCTCACACAGAGAACACCACAGACACAAGTGAGAGAGAGAGACGGGTCTACGCTACGCAAGACCCAGAGAGGCACACAAATCAAGTGCCAGGAAGAGAAGTTGCTCCTCCAGCTTCCCGAGGCCACCAGAAGGTCCTAAATACTCCCTGGTGGCCAATCAGGAAGTCAGGGGACGAGCACCCGAAATGGCCGACAGGCGAGCAGAGGCGGGGCACACAACAGGCAGAAACATAGGAGCAGACATAATGAGGTGGAAGAGGGCACAGGCTGCTACCAAGGCACCCGGCGATGCAAGCCCGTGCAGCAAGGCTCCCCAGGGCCAGAGGTTCAAGACTGGGCTCTGACACCCTGTATTCTTGTTTTAACTGCTTTGCGGAATCTAATGATGATGCTGATCGAGCTGGTATCCAGCAGTGACAGCATTTTGATAAAATACTGGGTGTTTTCACATGTACAACACTTGGGCACCGCCATGGACTTACTCCCTCCAGAGAGGGACCATCACCACAGCCAGGAACCCACCAGGCCCCCGAACTAATGTGATGAGGGGCCGGGCTGCTGGGGAGAGCGGGGAGATGCATGGACATGCATCCACCTGCCCATGTGCTGCCCCCATTGGCCATGGCGGCCAATGACAGCTGCCATGGCACCCTGAACCAGCGGGAACTCTGGATCGGGTCCAGTAAAGTGGACTTCCAAACATGGAAGCCTGCTTTATTCTCAGACAGGTAGTAGGATCCTGGCCATGGTGGAGGCTGTGACTCGGATACTTCCCCGAGTCACAGCCTGCACTAGCTGCCACCCAGGATCTATCCCGTGCCAACATCTGGCGCGTGAAAACTAATGTGATGGTGGCCACGCTGGCCACTGTCATGTTTGAAAGCATTCTTAGTCAAACAGCGACTTGTTTCGTGTAGCTTTCTGTGTGCTCACAGGGAGACAATTACAGAAATAAGGCTGAAATTATTGTTAGGTAGAAGCCAAACAATGTGAAGGGTCATCTACTTAGTTTCTCCCTCCCCGCGCCAAGAATCAGTGGTGTAATTTTTTATACATATTTACAAAGTCTTTAACATAAATGAAAAACAGCAATTCAAATTTTTCTCCACTCCCTCCTTTTTAAGTGATAGAATGCATGTGAAATTTCTCTCAAAACAAGCATAGTACAGTTATAACTGCCACTCTAAACCCCGAGCTACAGAATATAAGCGAGTCGCTTTGGCCAGACGTGTGAAGCCTTGGCTTCATAGCTCAAGCTGTAAAGACTCATGCTTTAAAATCTAGAGATTCCCACTGTGGTAGACTACAAACCGTGAAAATATTAGCAGATATTAGTAAAAGTAAATTATGTTGTGAATTTGAAGGAAAAGCAAGTGAAAAGAAGTAAAACTGAATGAAAGAAAAGGGTGGTATCTACATATATAGTTTCTCTTTAAAATATAAAATCCTTGTTAGTTCTCTGTGGAAGGTTCTGCTTTTTGACTCTTAGCTTACTAGTATAACACAGGAAGTGGCCTTTCTCCTGCGCTACTCAGCTGCCAGTCAGCCTGGGGAAACCTGGTTAGACACCAGACTGTCATGTTGCCCAAGACCCTCCTCCTGCACCCCCTGGCTGCCACATTGGCTGGGGCCTTCCTGTGTGCCACCTGGTTGCCACACAGCCACCTTGCACTTCTGGGCCTTGTTGCTGCCTTGCTCTGTGGCCACACTGCACAGTATCTTCCCATCACCCTGCCCTGCTGTCTGGGGGCCCAGCTCCTGCTGGGCGCTCTGGTACCCCGGTCCATCCTCCTAAGAACCTTGCCTCCTTGTGCACAGGTCACATCTGTCTCGCACACAGTGCTTCCTCCTGACTTCCTTCAGTGCAGCCTGCCTGAGGAATTGTGAGCCAGGCAACCTATAGGAAGGCGGGAACCAGGAGGAAGCACAATGAGCCAGACATAATGACCTGCGAGCTGCTACAGCATATGCTGCAGTTGCACTTTTAAGTCTTCAGTGCTATATATAGTTGGTTGCAGAGAGAGACTTAGGCTGGATTCAGACGTGCTTTTAAATCGCACAGCAGCAGCATCATGCGATTTAAAGCACCGTGCACTTCCGGGTTGGTGTGAATGCACTGAGTGCGCACATTTCAGCCTAACCCGAACTGTTGGAGTGCGGTTTTGAAAGCTGCACGTCTGAATGAGCCCTTACATTTTTAAAATGACATTTGAAATCCTCATGAGTGCATTGTCAGTCATATGATTTCAAGGTTCTAGAAACCCCTAAAACTCCAGTTCAACGTCTACATGCAGCCTGTGGGCGAGGTCGTCAGAGGGTTTGGTGTGTGGTGTCATCAGTATGCTGCATGTCATCAGTATACTGATGATACCCAACTTAACCTCTCCTTTTCAAGTGACCCAGACCCAGCAGTCTTGGTGCTTACGTGGTGGCTGTGGGGGACTGGATGAGGGCGAGCTGTCTGAAGCTGAATCCCGACAAGATGGAGGTGATGCTGGTGGGAGGGACTGAGGGAGTGGCGGCACCCGTCATTGACGAGGTTCATCCTCTACTGGTCCCTCAGGTTCACATTCTGGGGGTGCTCCTTTATTCATGGCTCCGCCTGAATGTTCAGGTAAAGGCTGTGGCGAGGGGCACATTTTGTCAGTTACATTTGGTGCGTTGACTTTGCTCGTATGTCTTGGACTCCGACCTAGCCACCATCATCCATGCTTTCATCACCTCAAGACTGGACTACTGCAGTATGCTATACGTGGGACTACCCTTGATGACAGCCTGGAGACTGTAGCTGGTGCAGAATGCAGCGGCCCATCTACTTACGGGGGCGGGTCGCCGTGAGCACATCACACCAGTGCTCCAATCTCTGCACTTGCTGCCTATAATCTTCTGGGCTCAATTCATGGTGGTTGTTTTGATGCATAAAGCCCTATACTGCCTGGGCCCCACCTATCTGTAGGATCGCTTCACCACCCGGGTCCTGGATTGACCTCTGCGGTCAGGTGGGGGCGCCCTCCTCAGGGTCCCCAAGTTTCTCAGGTGATGACGATGAGGAGAGCGTTCTTGGTGGCTGCACCAAGGTTGTGGAACTCCCTCCCGGCAGAGGTCCGCTTGGCCCCGGGCCTTCCCTCTTTCAGAAGGCAGTGTAAGACCTGGCTGTTCTGCCAGGGTGACAAGTTAGGGAGGGGGAGGGTTCTTTTTAGCTCTGCTTTGGGGTATTTTTATGTCTGTTTTATTTTATTATTGTAATTTGATTATTATGTTATTTATATTTATATATATATATATATATATATATATTATGTGGTTTTAATATGTTGTAAGCCACCCTGAGCTGCTGTAGCAGGAGGGAGTGGCTAAGAAATCAAAGGAAATAAAATAAATAAAACGGAAGGAGTTGCCAACCTTACACTTTTCTTTCCTCTGGAATTTCATGAAAATGTGTGTAAGCATTTTTGGAATTATTCTCTAATGAACAAGGAATAATGAAAAGTTAATAGCAGAGGCACTAAACCGTGTGAATTACTGGAGCTAAAACGTGTGAATTACTGATTTCAAGCAAATTTGTATGTTAATAACTTATACAAATGAATACAGATTGGGGTGGAAATGATCTTGTGCATGTGTGCACAAAGGTTTGAAATGTGCACCTGCACCTCATTAGTCTGCACATTTGGTGGAAAAATTAGAGGGACCAGAGTTTAGGATCCAGATATCTAGGTCCCAACCTTGAAAATGTTGGCCCATGTCTTCATTTCTCTCTACGCTGCATTCTGCTTTGACTTGGTTGCTCTGAATTGGGAAGTTCGTGCTAGTGCTCATTCAGTCCAAGATGTGTCAGCCACTACAGCCTGACTCAGAATTGTTTAATGGCAGGCGTACACCTATAATGATTATAGATGCTGCACTCCTCTGAACTTCACTTTGCACTACTATCATATTCAGTCTTCCAGGAATGTTTTAGTGTCTCATGCTAGTCTGGGTCTGCTCTGAAGGTGGCACAGACTAGACTTTCCATCTCCTAAAGTTATGTTTCTCCTGGATGTTTCCTAGTTCAAAATTTGGAGCAGTGTTTTTGTCAGGTGGAATACATCCTGTATGTAGTTTGCTCAATAGTTAGGCCTGTTGCTTTCTGGAGGAAAATATTGTCCTTATCTTTAGGTAATTTCAGCCGAAACAATACCACGGTCAACCACAGTGAATCCCCTGTGGTGGCCGTTGGTCCCGTTACGTCTGTTTGATTCCCGCCAGATGTTCATCCCAATGAATCACTGGTGGGAATCAAAATGACCACGATTCTGGACCTCCGGCTGCCCGGTGGTCCAGAATCATGGTGGGATCAGGCCCCAACCGTGATTGCATTAGCCACGATCCGGGATGGGCTGAAGGTAACGTCTGTTACCTTCAGCCCGGCCAGTTCGTGGTCCCGACCACAGGATGGGATCGGGCGCAGCAGCCGTATTGGCCGCTGCGCCCACCCGTCTCCCAGAGGGCAGGTGGCTGGGAGAGGGCAGGGGGGTGGGGCCGTGCAGCCGCACGTTGCACTGCGCAACCCTGCCCCCTCCCCGATCCTCGGTGAGAATCAGGCCAGCACGTCTAAAGGACGGACGGCCTGATTCCTGACCGGGATCTGAAACGGATCCCAGTGCGTAATTCTGCGTGGTGGGCCTCTGGGCCTGTTACGTCTGAAATTACCCTCTGTTTTGTTTTGAAACAAAGGCAGGGAAAAACCTGTTTCATGTGGACTTTTGCTTCTTCTCATTCATACCTTCCAACGTCTCACTGATGAAAATAGGTACACTTGCCCCGCCGCTCAAAAGAGTTTTTCCTTAGAGAAATTTCCCATTGCCTTATTGAATAAGCCACCCCTCACGTCCCCATTCTCACACACTCCCATTTGCACTTGCTCTCATACACCTGTGCGTGCACGCCCCCATTCAATCTTGTACACACACATACAAACGTGTGCACACGGTCCATTATTATTATTATTATTATTATAAACATTTATATAGTGCCAGCCATCTACCTGGCGCTGTACAGAACGTAGAAATAGACGTGGTCCCTGCCTGTGGCTTACAATCTAAAATACAAGGAGGGGGAGACAGGAAGAGGGGACAGTGGGAGAGACAGGGGAGAAGACAAACAAACATTCAGGCGGATGTGAAGTCTCAGGTGCGTGTGCTTGGCTTGGTTACAATCAGGTTGGTTGCAGCAGTCTGCAGAGGAGGGCAGACAGTAAGGACGTTTATAGACGAGACAAAAAAGGCGGCTGATCCTTTGATCAGCTGCCTTTATTTGCGCTCGTCTATCTGTTCCGGCTGCATCTTACCCCGCGTCGGAGGGGGCAGGTGATCCTGCCCCCTCCAACGCGGATCCCCGAAGTGCCGGCTTAACACCGCACTTCCGGGTTCCCTGGGCTTGGGCGCATGCGCGGAAGGGCGCGCATGCGCACAAAGACTCTCTGCCGTGTCTGAACAGCAGACACGGCAGAGAGGAAGGCGGGGGACAGATGCCGGCGCTGGATGATCCCGCTTGTCAGCGGGATCGTCTATCAACGCCCTAAGTATATGGGGAATGACTAGCAGACATAGGGACTAGCAGTCCATTTACTCTTGCACAAACACTGATGAGTTGGAGGCCTGGATAGTTGTGGGGGAGTGTCACTGAGCAGACCAGTGGTGGGGAAGGTTGCTATGTAAGGGTGATTAGAGTTTTAGCAGTGTGTTCAGACAGGAAGGGACAGGTTTTGGCAATGCTATAGAGGAAGAAATGACAAGTTTTGGCAGTGTTTTGAATATGAGCAGAGAAGGAGAGAGAGGAGTCCAAGAAGACCCCCAAGGTTGTGGACTGAGGGGACTGGGAAGATGACAACGTTCTCTACAGAGATGGAGAGAGGTGGGAGGGGGGAAGTGGGTTCAGGAAGAAAGATAAGAACTTCTGTCTTGGCCATGTTAAGTGGCACTGGCCACTTTCACCCCCATGGCAGTCATGATCTCATGACATCTGGGTGGGAACAGTAACGTTGACAGCATGGAGGCAAGTTCTAGAATTGGGTCAGGAATCCTGCAGCTGCATTGTTACTTGCATCCCAGGAGTAGAGCTGCAACCAGACACGCGAAGATTTGTTCTGGAGAGACCTTGCCAAGGAGCCTGCAGTCCAAGGTGGGAGGCATCAGGGTGGGGAAGAACCTTGCCAGACCTCGGGTTGGGGGTTCAGGGAAGGGCTGGTTTCCATCCAGTGCTGGGTCCATCTGCGAGCCTGCCCTCTACCCAGGCAAGATTTGCATCCCCAGTTCCCCCTGCTCTCCCCACATCCCTCCTGCTCCCTCAGTATCCCCACAGAGCCCTGCTCCTCCCATATTCCTACTGTCCCATGATCTCCCTGTATTCCCCCCGCCAGATCCTCCTGCCCCCTGTTCCCCCCCACATTCCCAATGCCCCCTGCTCCCTCATGCCCTGCTGTTGGCATCTTTATTCTTTGAGGATAATGTTCCTGATTGTTCTGTGTGAGAGTTGCAAAGAGGTGCTAAATTACTGAAGGAAATTGAAATAGGGGAGGGGAAAGTTTTGTGTGCTTCTGATTCCAGATAATCTTTTAAGTGGAGCGTGCCTGGTTGTGCTGAGGGAAAAAACAATTCGTTGCTGTCTGGATGACTTATGCAAGAGTGTTTTTATTCCTCAAGCAGGACATGAAATTTCAGATCAAACTCAAGGAGCCAATTTAAAAAAAATAATCAAAAAAAAACCACAGTAGCTAGACTTTATCCTGATATTAAACTGTTCTTGCCCCACTACACCCCTGAACCAGTCACCAGCCTCAGTTTTCTGAGCGCCAATGACTCCTAGGCATCTGCAAATTTCGTGCCCTGCCTCAAGAACAAAAAACGTCTGAAGAGGCCTGGGATGGACAGAAGTACAAACACCAATAAGGTCTTCCCCACAGTTGTGTTGTAATTTTTATTTTAAATAGTTATAATAATTATTTGTATATAATTATATAAAAAGTTGCAATGTCATTAAATGTGCAAAATAAGAAAATTATTATTTTACTATAACAGTCAGCAATACAATTGGCCTTTTAAATGTGGTAATGTTTGGTTTAGCTTTTACCAAGGGGATATCCTGTATTCTGGGGATGTGTCTGTGGGCCACCCTAGATTCAAGTGGTGCACAGGAGGCAAGGGAGTGTTCTGGCAGGTGTGCGCATGCCCTGAGACTTGAGTTCCGAGCAGGTGAGAGCACATTTGCTGGGCCCACCCCTTGCCTCCCTGCATACTGCCCAAGACTCCCCTCCCTCCCCCCCTTTAGCACTGCACTCTCCCCCTCCCTCCCTGAAACCCTTAAGAGTAGGAGCAGTGGGGCTGGGGAGATCCCACCATTGCTGTCACTTCCCTGCCCCCTTGCAGTGTTGAAAAAGCTGTGCAAGAGGCCAAATCACTGTACTGTAATGATCAAAACTGTACAATTGGAGGATATGGCTCCTTCAATCTCTTTTCATGCATTATCATTATTTTTCTTTTGGAATTCTGCCGCCCTTACCCTGCAAAAAAATTAATAAATCATTTATTTTTGTTACAGTATTCCTTATTAGACCCTAGTTGAGTACCAGGGCCCATTATTTATTTATTTATTTCAATTTTTACCCTGCCCTTCCCAAACGGCTCAGGGCAGATTACAAAACATTATACTAACTAATAACATGAAAATAGCCCCCATCCAAGAGAGTTCGCAACTCGTGTTATAACAAGCGTCCTGTGGTTCAGATATTAAGATTCCTTCATGGATGATACCTTTCGAGACGAGAAAATTATTTCTTTGTAATTCTTCGTCTCTGATGATATTCTCTTGCAGGATTCTCATTCACACAATGAACTGTCCTGAGAGTTTACAGAACTTCCTTTTCCTAGAAACTATATACTTATGTGATGTTAGATGTAATGTTTCTATCTTTTGAAGCATGATTCTCCCCTTTCTTTCCCCCCACATTTTTTATGATAGATTTAGTTTTAAGGAGACTTTACTTTCTGCTCAGTTAGAAATGAACTTGAATGTTAAAAAGTCATTGGTTGAAGAGTTTTGTGGTTCAAGACAGTGTAAATGCCGCAAGAAGTAGGGTTTTTTGGCTGGCTCATTAACCACTACCTTTATGCGCCAGTTTTCCTTTGGAGCTAGGGAATTCCTCCTTGTTGTGTCACATTGGAAGCTGAAGTCCAGGATGGAAACACTTGTATGCTCAGAGAAGCAGAATTAAGATGAGTAACTTTTCCTCTTTAACAAGACAGGAATAGTCTTGATAGGCAAGTAAGTATTCTTCTTGATCTTGTAGTCTATATGTTGTCATTATACAAAGTTATTTCTTTTAATGAAGGGAGTTTGTTCTTTTCTAATAGACTTAACATCTGATTTCTGTTGCTTAATGGCATTTTGTGATTATATTTATAAGTTTTTTAATAATTGATTTTGATTAATTTATTAGTTAATATTTTTATTTTTGCTGCTTTACATGTTTTGTCTAGTCTAGAAAGAGTATGCTTGCTGTTTGACCCCAAGACTAAGGGTGATTTCAGACGTTACGAGATCACAGTGAACCACGGTGAATACCCACCTGTGGTCACTGTGCCTCGAATGTCTGTTTGGCGGCCGCCAGATGTTCGTCACGCTCAATCGGCACATGGGGTCAATTTCAACCACGCTTCCTGGGCTCCCCGGGGGACTTTCCCGGGAAGCGTGGTGAAAGTGATCCCTGGCGGGGACAAAAAAAAAATCACGTCTGGTCGGGCGCCACGGCCGGGATCACTGGCGGGATCCCGGGCCGTGGCAAATTCGGCCAGATGCTGCGGCCGCATTGGCCCCTCCGCCCGCCCGTCTCCCCAGAGGGCGGGGAGCGTGGAGGGGGCGGGACCGTGCAGCCGCACGTTGCGCCGCGCGGCCCCGCCCCCTCCCAGATTCCCCGCCGGGATCCCCCGGCACGTCTGATATGGCGTGACGGGGTCATCCCGGCGGGGGATGAATTGGTTGTTTTCGGTATGGGGACAACCGGCCCCATAACGTCTGAAAACACCCTAAGACAGTAGTTCCAAAACCTTTTGTTTATATGACCTCCAAACTCTTTTGTTTATATGAACTCATGTTGAGATTGAATATAATCCTGTGACCCCAGACAGTGACATAAAACATACAAAAGGTACAAATATAAATCTTGATCATGACCCCATCTACAGTTGGGGTGACATCCCTTGGGTCATCATGATCCTTTGTTTGAGAACCTCAGCTGTAAGGCTTGCATTTATAAGTGTTTTTAAATGAGACGCAACTATGTATGGCCACCCATCAACCACACACCCGACCACTTGTGTGAAGGTGGTGTGGGTGGATGCGCACTCCCATGATGTACGCAACACCCACTCATTGGGCACCAGAGAAAAAAACAGAGTGCCCCATGCAGAGGAAGGCAAAACAGTGCGTGGGAGCAGGTGCCCACACATCGCTAGCCTGTTTGAATTGGGGTGCTCGCCCACGCCAGCGGACACACTCACAGTTGCCTCAGAGGCTGGTACATGGTAGTGAAAGTGAGTGGAGGCTGCCTACGTGGCCACAGTGGCTACCCAGGGAGCTACCCATTAGAATCCCTCCCCTATGACTCCATGTGCATGGGTGCTCCGTGGCTGTACCACTCAGCAGACATGGATCCCCCCTCTAGCCATGCTCATTTAAAAACACCCTATATATTAAACAGATTAGATCAAAATGTGTTTTCCTCTAGGGAGATTTTCCATTGCCTTTTAAGGGTGTGTTTTCCACAAATTGGTGAATAAACAGATGTCTATTTTTGATGCTTTAATTGTATTAGAACTTGTTTTACTAAATAAATCATCTAGGAGTGGTTGAAATGTTTTAATAATATAGTCCAATGAATTTTTGAGAATTAGTCTCATAATAATAAATTTTTCCAAAACTAGTTCCAATCCCAAATTTATCAGGTAAAATGTCTACAAATCCTTAAAAATATAACAAATACAATATGGCCCTCTGACCATTTAGCATGCGTGCTAGCTGTTAATGCTGATGCCAATCCCATTCACTTAAATGGGGCTCTTGCTAGCATTGACATCATACAGTTTAAGGATCGTACTGATAATGAACAAAAACACGAAAAACAAACTATCTTGTAAGTCACTGTAAATTAAAATAAAAAAATAATTAAAATAAGAAATCACTAAAATAACTGCAGTTCTCTCCTATTAAAAAAAGAAAATAAAATGGAAACCGTCCAATTATAGAGACAGGACAGGAGAGGGCTAAATGTAGTGGAGTTGGGATGAATGGGTTGATACCACATGAAATTGTGTTGATAGCAGAATGTTTGCTTTTTTACAAGTTGGGCTGCATTATGTTAGATGGTTCATTTCTTTGAAGAGCCATATACAGAACTCCATCCTCTGTCCTGTATATCAGTTTAGATAAAACTAATACCATGGATGTAATGAATTTTGTTGTGAAGCAGTCCAGCTGTTGCACTGTACAAAATATTTTTCATGTCTAATAGTAATGGAGATTATTTTACAAGTCTTTGTAGATAATCCCAGCCAGCCATTCTTCTCGATGTAACCAAGCCAAGCACGTTCACCTGAGACCTCG
>QEPC01008309.1:11705420-11743196 GCA_003113815.1 Sphenodon punctatus
CCCCCCCGGTCTCTCAGATTGTAAGCTCTAGGGCAGGGACCGTGTCTATTCCATTACTTTGTAAAGCGCCAGGTACATTGCTGGTGCTATATAAATGCTTGATAATAATAAAATAAATAATAATATTATTATTATTAATAAAGCCCCATAAGTCTATGCTTTCTAAAATATATTGCCAAGCATATAACAGTGGTTGATTAAATTACTAAATACATTTAAATAATGAGTAACTTCTGTTCAGCTTCAAGCAGCATTTGATCCAGTATTTTTCTAAGGGCTGAGCTATATGAAATGTCTCACAAGAATTGTTTCTGCAGACTTGAAAAACAGTCTTTTGTCACAGTGAAAATCCTGTCCAGCAGAAGTGTACAGTATAGACTTATTGAAAGCTGAAAGACAGAGTTGTTGGAGTCCTCCTTTTGAGCAAGAAAATTTAAAAAGCATCAGGCAACCTTAAAGGGTGCTTTGAAATTAGATATCTCAGTTTTCTTCAGTTATTTTACCTGCGAGGTCAGTTGTCAGTGTGAGAGTCTGAACAAGTTATGGCCAATAGTTAACAAATGTGATGCTTGGCTACAAATGTGAAGTAGGACCTGCCTGCGCCAGCGTTGCACTGTTGTGTCTGTTCTGGGCCTACCAGATAGGGGCTTGGTATAACCCCGCCCAGGGTGGAGGCTAGACCCGGAACGAGAAGCTCTCCCAGCTGGGCCTAAACAGGTGAAACCAGGCGAGAATGTCTGTTCCCAGCCCTGACTCCTCCTGTTATGTGGGGCAAAATGATGGCAGCAGCATGGGGGTGTGGCCAGGCAGGAACATTTGTTCCCATGGCTGGAGCTCTTCCCCTCCCCTGGGTGGGACAGACATCCAGAAGGACATCTTTTAAATACCCATGCTCTCATACAGACAACCTTTCCAAGCAAGAAAATTTACCATAGTCAAGATCTCTAAAATATGTTCACAGTTATTGAATAATATGTCCTGCATAATTACACCCAGGAAGATTGGGTTTTGTTAGCTGTACTCTCCAGGTAATGGGCAGAAAGAAAGTAGGAATTTTTTCTAATTCTCATCCTTGAAAATGTTTAAAATATGGAGATTTATGGACTATATATACAAAAGATTAGTCATCCATGTATGCTTACTACTTCATAACTCCTGTTTGGGAGATGTCTAAGGACATTCTAATCGAAAGGTCCTAATACCTATATGGTTCTTGGCTACAAACCATCAAACTGATTTTTAATTTTGATATTTTATAATCATTTTAACGTAAATTTCCATAACTGAATGGATCACTCATTCACCTATCGCCTTTATTGAAAGCATTTGGGCTCTTTGCAGATGAGCCAGTCTGTCTTATATTTAGTTATGTATGTGTTCTGTAAATGTCACAGGATAAAACTTTAATATTGTTCATGGTGTCTTACCACAAAGTATTATTATTCTATAAATAATATTTCAGAGTGGACCATATTAGCATGTACAAAATCCAGATGAGCCTGAACAAATAACTTTACATTTATCTCAAACATTGTTGCTCAATATGGCTGTATGTGCAAATGCTGCGTATGGAGGGTTAGAGGTTGCTATTAGAAATTTGGATGAATGCCAATGTGTTTTGCTCTTAAATTTTCATCACTTTTCATTATATTGCTTCTGAGAGATTTGGCAATCAAAACTAAGCTGTCAAATATCTATAAAGTGTTTGGAGAGGAAAGACATTCTTATAGCCAAAAACCAGGAGATTTGGGTTCTGTTTTTGGCTCTGCCATGTTTTCTGTGGGTCTTGGTAACTCATTTAATCTGACTGTGCCTAATGATGTTGTGAGACCTAAATAATTTGTAATAGTAAACTATCAGTTTAATGCAATGATTTTTCAACTGATTTTGTTGCAATCAGGTACTGCAGGGTTTAGATTATCTCCACAGCAAGTGCAAGATCATACATACAGACATAAAACCAGAAAACATCTTGATGTGCGTGGATGATGCTTATGTTCGTAGAATGGCTGCTGAAGCTACAGAGTGGCAAAAAGCTGGTGCTCCTCCTCCTTCTGGCTCAGCAGGTACAGTATAATAGATTTAAACAATCACTATGTAAAACTAAACAAGAATATTAATTCCAATAATGTTTAATTTGTTCTAGTTAATGAAAACAATACATTTTAGAATGACTGAATGAAATGTGTGAATATTAATAATTTATTAATGGTTAATAGAAGTATTATTAATTCAGACCATAGGAAAGCCGTCTGAGGTATATTTTCCTACCCTTCACATTTATATGCTAGTATTCGGAGCTTTGTAATACAAGAAAATGTTGTGTTGAGGTAATACATCTCGCTTTACAAGTGTGGGACCTTAATTACAGCTTTTAGATTTGCTGATATCCTATCATACTACAATATTCACAAGAGTTAATAGCGTTCTTGAATTGTGTTTGTGGTAGAGTCACAGTGGGCTGTGAGCTCTTTAAGAGGCTTAGCGCCAGAGTGGTGGAGGCACTAGCAGGACTGCAGGTGCTCCAATAGAACAAGGACGGAGCCTAATTGAGAGCACACCTGTGTAGGGCCGTGGCACAAGCCAGCCCAGGAAACATAAAGCTGGGAGAGTTCAGACTATGGGAGGCAGCTAGTGGAACAGAAGGAAGCTGCATAAAGCTGTTGGCAGAGAAGGAGCCAGATGTCAAGGCTCTGATGATGCAACTGAGCGTGAGTTAAGGCCAGAGCTGAAGCCTGACCTGGGGAACTCAAGTAGGCATTCTGGTGGAGAATGAGGGCATGCCCTAACGGCTGTCAAGCTAACTGAGAAAAGGGGGCTGGATCCACAACAGGGGCGCTTATGAAGTCTCTGTGAAGTAGAGGATTGTGCCCAAGTGTAAAACAGGACAAAGGAGTGACTCCTGGGAGGTACTCGCCTGGATGAGGGCTTGAGTATAGCCAAGAGAGTTTGGCTGGACCCCGCAGCAAGGGATGCCAATGATGTTTTTCCAAGAGGACAGATGGAGAGGTGTGCTGCAGTCAAAGACCATGGAACAGTTTGTGGAGCCCCATGGAGCTGAAGCTACAACATTGTGTTGTGAGAACGTCAGGACAACTTACTCCAGCAAAGGAAAAACAGACAGCATGAGAAACAAGGTACAGGGGACCCCACATGGGGGTTACCCTGAAACTTTATTATATTTGTGGGGAACAGGGACACTTACAGTGATGGTGCCACACCCAAAAGACAAATGAAAGATTGCAGACTTTGGGTAACCAGAGGTGGGGGTTAGCAGAGTCTCTGGATAAAAGGAATTCAGACCCTGAGACTTGTACAATGTATAAACGTACCGGGGCTGTGAGGGGAACAGGCCCCCAGGGTGCATGGACTTTTTGTGGTGAGTGCCGAGGAACTGGACTATTATGTGATGAGTACCCCACAAAGGATGAAATTAATTATAAGGAAGAGAGAGAGAGATTCTGGGAGAAGAAGTACCTTCCCAGAGAAGGGAGAAAAGATGCTGGGTGTGTCAGAGTGAGCGGCACCTGATGTGCGCATGCCCTCAATGAAACTGTCATGGAAGAATGGGCATTATTAGACCAAATAGGCAGTGTTGGGATTGTGGACTTTTGGGACATGCGAGGTGAACGTGCCCAGCCTGACAGTCGCAGCATAAAGGGGAGCAGCTTGGAGACAGCCTAAAGGCAAAGGGCCAAAGATAGATCAGGGCACCGAGACTAGAATAACAGAACAAATGGGTGAAAAAATGTTCCTAAATGTAAAAGGGCTGGTAAAGGAGAATGAGGCCTTCTGTGGGGAAATAGGAGAATTGAAAACGTCCAGAGATAAAATGTTAGGGTGCCTGACCACTCTAGAGCTAGGTGTGGTCCATTTAAAGGTGTTTCAGGATAAAGAACTAGATGAGGCTGAGCACAAACAGAAGAGCAAGGAGAAGCCTGACAGCCTTAGAGAGGAAGAGGAAGCGAGTAAAATGATAGAAAGTGTAGCCAGTTGTAAAGACATAGAAGGTGTTACCCAGTGTGAATTGACAGACCGGTAGTTGTGAGAATTCTAGATAAAGCGGCCCTAAAGAAGATGATGGCGAGAAGTGAGAATTCTAGATAAAGAGGCCCTAGAGAAGATGATGGCGAGAAGTAGAACGATGGCAACACAATTGACCAACTAGGGCTCTGGGGCTGGGAGATGAGAAGGCTGGGAGGGCCTGTCTCACAACCATCTGTGAGAGGAGAAATTGGAACTAAAAGCTGTGAAGCCTGTGTGGGAAAACTACAACTGATTGGGTGAGGGGACTCTAGAAGAATTAAGAAGTCAAATAAGACTGAGAGCCTAGTTCTGGAACGGACATGGTTTGGGTGGAGTGGGACTTCCCAAACCTGGGGCTGGGAGCCCCTACAAAGAGACTCCCTGACTGGGCTTAATGGGAGCCCTGGTAAGAGAGAGAGGTATCCTCTCTGGCAGTATTATGGAGGCCCTGAAATGTATTGATTAATAACAGCCACAAGGCATGGACCGGCTATAAAGGGGAGGTTGGAGGCCAGTGAAACCCTTTTTGCAGGATGAGGGCCTGCCAAGACAGTTGTGTCAGAGCTGAGAGCTCTATGAATAAGTGATTTGGGACTATTATTGTTGACTGAGAAATGTGTTATATATATGAACATGTAAATATGTGATTTATGGACAATATGTGAGACTGAACATGGACTAGACGGGGCTAACAGGGTTAGTCCCTGTCTCCTGTTGAAATGGGAGGGGTGTGGTAGAGTAGAGCCACAGTGGGCTGTGAGCCCTTTAAGAGACTTGGCACCAGAGTGGTGGAGGCACTAGCAGGACTGCAGGTGCTGCAGTAGAACAAGGACGGAGCCTAATTGAGAGCACACCTGTGTAGGGGCGTGACACGTTGTTATTATATTAGTTATAAAATGACTAATCTGATCTTCATTTATTCTGATTCTGATTTAAGCGTTTAATCTGGGTTTTAAAAAATCAGACTTGTTCATTTGCAAAGCTTGCTCTAGACCAGTGATTGATACCTTTTTATGGTGGGGCTACACTACACTAATCAAAATAAGCATTAGGGATGTGCGAACAGAACCAGGTTCGGATGTTCGGCCGTTCAGTGACTCGGGTCGATATTTCAGTTCGGATTCAGTGTTTGATTCGGTCGGGCTCGGTTCGGTCTTTAGTTCGGTGCAGTCGGGAAAATGACATTTGGTTTTTGAAATAAAGGGAAAAAACTGAAAAACATATTTCCGGCTACAACATTTTTGTTTCTTATTCAATTTTGATGAACTTTGGGGAGATTGTACCCCCGATGGAGGGCACTATGTGTACCAAAATTCGAAACTATTAGATAAAGGGAACCGATTTTAGAAGCAATTGAATGTTGTGATTTTAGGAAAAGCTCCATACACATTCATGACTACAACGTCTTTATCTTGCATCCAATGTTCATGAAACTTGTGCATATTATGTCCCTCCATATGCTTAATACTTCTGCCAATTTTCAGAAAGAGTGGATAAAGGGTCCCAAGGTTATAAGACATTAACCTGAAAATACATTTCCAGCTGTAACATTTTGATATTCCATTCTGTTTACAGGATATTTGGCAAGAATGTATCAAATACCTTTCCTGCCATTTCAGCAAATGTACAGGAGATTTTGATAAAGGGACCCAATTATATAAGCAATTGATGTTGTCCCTGTGAAGATCATTATTCAGATGAATATCAGCATATTCAGTGCCAGTCAGAGGCAGGCACCCTGCATGGCAGGGGGAGAGAGACTGTAGGAGGAAGGATGTGGAGCAACCCCAAAGACTGACAGACACATTCAATGGCCAAACACATTACTGCAAGCTTCTAGCTTTACAGGACCAATTGGTAGTGGCTTCGAGGTGGGCATAGGGGGCGGCCCTGAGGCGGGCATAAGCAACATAACTGGGACTTCTGAGATAGCATCCCAGCAGTCAGGAGACATAGTTTAAACACATCCAGGCTGGCCAATTATCATCACAATCACATCCTGCAGCACTGAGACAGAGGACATAAGAGAATCTCTATTGACTCTTTCCTAAACAGATGCTTCTGACTTCCCAGAAACAAGTGGGGGAGATATGTTGGGATGGTCCCAGCACAGAATGAGGATATTTGGTTGACATTTCTGTTGGCCAATTCGCATCACAAACCGATCTTATACCACAGTGACATAAGAGAATCCCAGGCATAGGCCCCTTCTCTACATATGTTGTACAGGCATATAAAATTGGGACCCTTTATAAAATCTTTCTGATATTTGGCAGAGATGATCATGAAAGTGTAATATATAGCCCTGCCAAATTTCATGTACACTGGTTGGACTACAAAGATGGTATAGTCAGACATACATTTATATGTTAATTGCTTATACCACCAAGACCCTGTTTCCAATCCTTCTGAAATTTGGGAAACATAGTAAATATGGGAAGGGGTATAAACTGGACAAGTTTCACCTACATTAGATGTGAGGCAAAGAAGTTACAGCTAAGAATGTATATGTAGAATATTGCAAAATACAACAATTCAACTGCTTCTAAAATCGGATGCCTTTATCCAATCGTTTCGGAATTTGGTACACATGATGCTTTCTATCGGAGGTATAGGCACCCCACTTTTCAGCCACATAGGATAAAAAGCAAAAAAGTTACAGCCGATAATGTGCTTTCCATTGAAACCAATGGAAATTCAATTCCGAACACACTGAACGCAACCGAACGTTCAAATTCGAGTTCGGTTGTCACGTTCCATTCAGTCGACCGAACTATTCGAGTTCGGTCCGAACTTCCGAACTGCGTTCGCCCATCCCTAATAAGCATGTGTCTCCAGGGTTTCCTTTTGCTATAGGTTCCTCATTCATCTTCCACACAACAGAAAAATTGTATCTGCCTGTACAAAACCTATGGCTGGCCCTGGGCACAGATCCTCTCTGAAGAGACTTCCTAGGAAATTTTAAATATCAGCTGCCCACCAGCAACTGATATACTTCCCAACATTTCAAGTATGTAAAGAAATGTGGAAGCCATGCCTCCTGAAAGCTACACCCACAGACCTCAGAAGCTGTGACCTCATGTTAAGTAAACATCCTTCTTCTCCATGCGGCAATTAATCCAAAACCACCACCACCATCCAGTACAAGCCAGCCCTGATCACATCACAATTTTAAAAATGTGTTTACCCTCATAACTTTCCTAGGACATATAGCACTACTATTTTTCCAGTTTTGCAGGTGAAGAGTTGAGATCTAAAAGAGTAAGCAACATGCCATGGGCACTATATACTGTTTACTGGCAGCGTATGTCACTTTTCTTCCAGTAAAGTAGATACTTGTTAAGGTTTTTGAACAAGTCTAAGAGGAGACTAAATACTAACCTCCTGATAAATACAAAAACTTATTGAACAGCAATATGTTACATTTTTTCAGATTTCTTTTGTAAAAATGTACTTCTTCTGTGACTTTGACTACTATTTTCTCTCTCTCTCTTTTTTTTTAGTGAGTACTGCCCCACAACAAAAGCCTGTAAGTACACTCATGTACTTTCTAGTAAACATGTTATCCTCCTCTGATGGTTATTAACTGCTAAATTACTGGTATTTTATATTACATTACATACAGGGGCCTCCTCTGACTATAGTGTTTGTACTTAAATGAGCACTCTCAACATGTCTGCAGCATTTGCTTATTCCTCAAAATTTGATGGCAAAAGGGTATTTTGTCTTGAGATATTTTTCTTGTAGTAATTGAAGAGCTGTTTTGATATAGTACAGGGGTGGGGAACCTTTTCCTTTCCTGGGGCCACTTTGAAAATTAGTACATGCTTGTGCATTCAGGAAGAGGAGAGTCTTGATCGTGGATCTATGCCACCGATCTATCCCCTATCCTTGTGTGCAAGCCCTCATCTCTGCTCCCTTACCAAAGCTCAGTCTTTCAGTGCTTGGGGTCAGACACTGGATCCAGAAGCCAAATAAAAACTAGCTGTGGGCCATGTTTGGTGCTCTGGCCTGAGGACTTCTGGAAAACTACACAGTTGTCAGTTTTAAGCAAAGTATTTGTCTGTATGGCAACTTGTATGCATTTGGCCCATTTTAAAACCTGTTGTTATAATAGCCCAATTTGAGGCATCACAAGTTTTCATCCTTCAAGTAAAGTCTCAATCTTGCAGTTAGTCCAGTAAAAGATATCATTCAAACTACTTTGTCTCCATCTCTTACAAAAACGCATACTGTTAATTTTATGTACTATAAGATCATCCATTTACATCGGTTGCACTGTGCAAAGTTAAAACGTATTTAAACCAGCATTACTCAATATTCATGGTGGGGCAGATTTTAAAAAGGATACCACTTTGTGAACCAAGTAGTTTATTTGCATAAATCAGTTGTGCAAATCTGTGAATGTTGGGAATGAGCTGGTGGGGGCAGGATTGGAGGGGCATGGCGTGAAATGGAGCAGAGAGCAGGTTGAGGAACAAACAAGGAGAGATTTAGACTGCATGCTGCCTACTGGGAAACACTACGTTACGGTTTTATAGGTCCGAGACTTCAGGTTGTACACACAAATGTTTCTTCTATTTTATTACTGTATCTGAAACTGCTCCCCTCCCCCCCCCCAAAATAAAAATTCCTGAAGCACTTTGATCACCTCCTCCCAGTGCAATGTTTGTGGTTTTGGCAAGATGTGTATAATAAAACTTGCTGGTTTTTTATCAAGCTATAGCTCAACAACATGCAGTTGATTTAACCAAAGCTTCCTCTCCTTTCTTTCATCCTGTTTGGTACCTGTTGATGGGTGTTTCATCCCACTTTGGCTGATTGCTAGCAGCTGTGTTTTACTGAGCTGGAATTTTAGAAGAGCAATAATGCATATGTAACCTATCAACAGAGATACAGCCTTATGTGTCAGCATGATCATCACTCAGTTGAACGTTAAAGATGTTATTCATAGCCAAGGTTAAGTGTGAAAATGTAGAACACCCATCATCTTCTATATTCTAGGCATTTTTAGTTTTGCTAGCCATGCGTCCATGGCTTGAGGTGATATGGTGAGATTTTTTTGTCTATATTCTCCTTTATATAATGCGAAGTGCTTTTTGGTTTTTAAATAATATTAATTTATTTGCTAAGTTGGATTTTTATCAAAAATAGAGAGATTGCAAGTTCTTTAACTGAGTGTACACTATTGAATTTGCAAATAAAATGTTATTGTGCAACAGCTTAATTTTGACATGTGATGTTTGAAAGAACAGTAAGCTGACATTTTCTTTGTTAAATGTTTTAGGTTGGAAAAATATCTAAAAACAAAAAGAAAAAACTGAAAAAAAAGCAGAAGAGGCAGGCTGAGCTACTGGAGAAGCGCCTACAGGAAATAGAAGAGTTGGAGAGAGAAGCTGAAAGGAAAAAAATAGAAGAAAATGTAACCTCGGCTATACCATCTAATGAACAAGAAAATGAATACCATCTAGAGGTCAAACTAAAAACAGCTGACTTAGAGGAGGTAGCAGACGAAGAGCCTGGGAATGAGGATGGTAGGCAGTGTTTGTTTTACTGAACAATGCTGTAGTCTGAGATGGAACTTTAGCTATACTGTTTTTTTAATTAAACCCACCAAGTCTGCAAAAGCCCATTCTCTAGGATTCAGACTGGCAGTCCTGTGCTGGTGTTGCTCATCTCCCAGAGAGGCAGGATCCAAAATCTTGATTGGCAGCCTGAGCCTGGGGGAGAAGCCACCTGGGCTTTGCCACCTAGATCTGTTCCTGCTTTCATGGTGTTAGGATCATAATCCCTTTTCTTCTCCTGTGAGGAGTAGGCCTTGCTACTTCTTTCTTTTTCTTTTTGTCCCCCCCCCCCCCCCCTAGTTCCAAGTAGTCTAGGTAGGGGAGGGGGTTACCTTAATCCCATGTCTCCTCAGAGACTTGAAAGAGGAGCTCTGGAGGGCCCCTGTTTTAGCGGTTGATGCAGGTTCACATATGGAGTATTCCCTAGGAAGCCACTCTTTAGATAAAGACTAGACATCACAGTAAGCAATGTGAAGCTCTTATTACCTTCCACATGGAAGGGGCACTGATACACGCAATCAATATTGGGTGAATGAAGACACAAAGAATCAGTCCAAACACATATATACTAATGTTCATTATACAAATATCCAATCACAAACAGATTAGCTATTGATCCTTACTAATTGGTTCTTTTACAATCCTTCCATATTCATTGGTTTAATTATTATTTCTAACACTTCATTGGTTCGTTAATATTTAATAATTGCATTACCTATTCCTATTAACACTTTTCTGGAGTTCCCCCAACTTCACCTGTATTTCTCAATACGGAACATCCCTTTCTGTGCCTAACTCACATAAATCCATTCCGCCTCAGAATGTCCAAGAATGTTCAGATCTTTGCCAGTCCTGAATCCTCCCAGCACCCATCCATCTAACTTATTCTGGAATGCAGTCTAATCTTACATGGATTCAGTCCAGAACAGGCCTTTGGACATCATTTTGCTTACCCAGCAGCCTTCCATTTTAGCAAACTCTCTTCAGTTGTGACTCCCTAGCCATAGACAATCTGCAGCTGCTCCATGTATGTCGTCCTAGTGAACTCCATAGTTCTAACTTCAGTCTGTGTCCTAACTATGTATATATATTGCCATATACTAGATTGCTATATAAAACAGGTTAGTAGCTGAACACCTTTTAGTGTGTGTCCCATACCCAGTGACAGTCCACATCAGACAGCCCCAGTAATCCTCTCCCCCTCCAGGAAGAGGCGGTAGTTCCCCCATCAGTCCTCCTGTATTTGGGGTAACAACTAGTCGTCTCCAGGGAACCAGAAAGGGTGTCCCATTTGCTGGGTAGTATACCAGATGAAGCCTCCGCTAGTCTCTCCCTGGTCAGGGAAATCCCAATCTGCCTCCCCAAACCCTCTCCAGGTAGCAAGGGGTACTGTCCTCCTTCCTCAGGACCCAGCTCAGTCAGACATCAATGCCAATGAGAAGGGTGAGCTCTAGGATAAGGAAATAGAGGACCCACTAACAGAATCGGGGTTTTCTAAAGAAAATATGGAACCAGCAGGCGGAACTGATCATTATAGCACCACACTCGCTGAGTACCACACTTGGTACTCGGGAATCAAACCGTTACTGATCGCCCCAGGGTTCCTCCTTCCTCAATGAGACGACCTCCTGACTCAAGGCCCCCTTGGATACCAAGGCATCAACAATTGGCACCTCAACACCTGGAGATTGAGCAGCAACAGTTAAGTTCCTTCGGCTACTCAAGCAAGGTACTAAATACCCTCCTAGCAGCTAGATATGATTCAACAAATAACACCTACACCACCACCTGAAGGACTTTTGTGACTTGGTACAAAGAT
The DNA here is from genome assembly GCA_003113815.1 of Sphenodon punctatus. Classification (NCBI taxonomy): domain Eukaryota; kingdom Metazoa; phylum Chordata; class Lepidosauria; order Sphenodontia; family Sphenodontidae; genus Sphenodon; species Sphenodon punctatus. The sequence continues at coordinate 11,716,830 of QEPC01008309.1, forward strand.
CATCAGAAGCAACCACTACTGGCAGGCACCAGTAAGGTGCTACATTTTCTTCAGGATGGTTTGGAGAAGGGCCTGAGTGCCAACAGACAGGTATCTGCATTAGCCACAGTGATTGTTGGAGATGGTAATGATCAGTTGTCAAAACATCTGCACCGTTGAAGGTTCCTGAGAGCAGTTACACTTAAATCTCCACCAGTTAAGCACAGATTTCCTTTCTGGCGGCTAAACATAGTTTTGCAGGCTTTAGATTTCACCATTTGAACCACTACGTTAAGTGCCTTTCAAGATACTGTCTTTCAGTGCTTTCCTAGTGGCTATAACATTTGCCAAGAGAATATCAGAGCTAGGAGTCTTGTCAGCATTCCTGGAGCGTTGCTGGTTTCCCAAGGACTAGAACTCACTACGTTTACACTCAGCCTTCCTTCCAAAAGTAAATACCTCCTTCCACAGAGACCAGCACATAGAGTTGCCAACGTTCTGTCCAAACCCTCAACATGCCAGAGTAATTCTCTGGCATGAGTTAGATGTATGTAGAGCCTTAAAGATTTACCTATCAAGAACTAGTCAATTTAAAATTGACTCGGCCCTGTTCGTAGGGTTCAGGAAGGGACAAAGAGGACATAAAGCCTCTAACCCCACAATTGCTAGATGGCTCAGGGGGTGTAAAAGTTAGCTTACACTTCAGCTGCCTTGCAAGTACATTTAGCAATCACTCCCAATTCCCTCCATAGCGCAGCCACAGCCACCATTGCAGCCCTGCTTCAGGGGATCTCTGTAGATGACATTTGTAAGGTGGCATGCTGGTTCTTGATTCATACCTTCATATGCCATTACAACAGTAACACATGGGCCTCAGCATGAGAGGTCTTCAGCCATAGAGTGCTGCAAAGAGTCCTGGCATGAATTTCCAGGATAGAGAAGGCAAGATTGAACTTGTTTAAGTTAATAGACTCACCCTAGTTGGTGGATTTCTTGGGTAATACGTTAATACGTCCCAGCGTAGGACTGCCTGCCTGAATCGTAGACAAAGAAAGGAAAATTTGGAGACTTAACTGGTGAATTTTCCTTCTTATCTATGAGGGAGGCAGGCAGTCCAGCCCACTCGAATTTTCATCCTTTGCCTTGGTTTTACAGTGTCCTTTTTATTTCTACCTGGACGTTTCATGCTAGGACCTCCGAACAATGACCTTTCAGATGTTATGTTATCAGGTTCTCTCTTTTTGAGTTTTCTCTGTTCTAATCATGATAACACTATCGTGTTCCTGTTTTCAACTGTTGTCATTCTTGGTATAACTGAGTTAGTTAATAGGTTTTTTAATATAAGCTTTGACAGTCACAGTTATGGGCAGCAAAGCTGGAGTGGCTCCTCCTTCATTCTCAAGCTGCCAATCAAAGCTTTGGATCCTGCCTATATCTCTGGGAGAGGAGCAACACCAGCATAGGACTGCCTGCCTGCCTCATAGACAAGAAGGAAAATTCATCAGGTCTCCAAATTTCCCTTTTTATGCTAGTATTTGTATTCTGCTGCTGTTCTATAGATAATGTGGCATTTCCATTCATTTTAGGGATATGGAAGAGTCCAAGGGTGTTTTAGACAAGCACCTCCTCATCCACCTCCCACCTATTATACATGTTGCAGAGCACCCATAGGGTACCACTGCAGCCCTGTAACATATATTGTAGGGTGGGTGGGGAGAGGTTTGTCTAAAAGCACCCAAAGCTTAGAGCAGAAATAAAACTAACGAAAAATTCAGTTGCCAAATCGCAGTGTATAAGAGGTAGTCCTTGCAGGAAGCTGAGCCCGCAGTGGCTGCCGAGTGTAGCAGCCGCACAGTGGGAGGGCGGGCAGGCTGGCCTGTACCAATGGGGAGGCGCTCTGGGGGAGTGGGGTGGGGCTGCCGCGGCGAGGTCGGGCTGGCAGAGCGTCTCTCCGAGGACTAGAAGCGCTGCAGGTGAGAACTTGGTGGCGCTGCTGCCGCCGCCCAACACTCACCTCACTGTGTTCAGACCGCAGCATGGCACCCGAGGACACGGAGGCAGAGAGCGCCAGGGTGGCAGGGTTCCTTCTCCGATGCCTGGGGCAGCAGGAGCCGGACCCGGGGACCCCAGGAGGGCTCAGGCAGCTAATTGGGGCTTCCCTGACAGCTGCGGTGCTGGTGTGTCCATCCCCGCCCGGAAGCAAGCTACAAAGGCTCCTCTGAGCCTGCGGCGGTATGACCAGAGACGGGCCAGGACTGTGGGGGTGAGGGCAGCTCCAGCCGCCGCTGTGACATCTCAGTGAACCCCCCCCCCCCGCACCCCTCTTTACCAGCGCACCTTGATTCCCCTTTCAACAGGCAGCTAATTGGGGCTTCCCTGACAGCTGCAGTGCCGGTGTGTCCATCCCCGCTTTGAAGCAAGCTACAAAGGCTCCTGTGAGCCTGTATGCCCTTATGTGCGGCCTTAGGCGCAGACCAGGCTTGGGCTGGTGGTCCCTTGCCTGCTTTTCTCACGCCTGCCGGCTTCCTCAGATTGATGGACATGGTGAAGGGGCAGTGAAAGCAGGGAGTGAAAACTCGCTCCCAGACTAAAAGCCAGCAACCAAGCCTTAAGGACTTCCTCTCATCTTCTCTGGTAGGACCTACTACTTTTAATACCTGATGACCAGCTATCAGTGGCCCCTGCGGCAACTTTGGTGGAGGACTTGGTGGTGGTGGTGGTGCCTATGCCTGTGCAGGACATTTTCCCCCGCCGGAGTGGAGACTCTTCGGCACGCAATAAGGCTACCCAGATTGGCTCTACTTCTAATTTCGAGCCTGTCACTCTGACCTCTGCTCTATCCTCCCCTAGGGAAGGAGGCTCCCTGTCATCTCCCCCGGCAGCAGGTCTGCCATCTGCCCTGCCCGATTACTCTGATGCCTTCATGGTGGAGGTTGTGGGCAACCAGTGCCTTGCCATCGGCACCTTAATATCCAAGCTCTATGCCCAATTGGAGCAAATCAACATGCAATTGGACCTCCATAGGCTGCAACTGGGGATTGTTGCTGATTTAGTTAAATTATGTAAGGCCGATCTAACTAATGGGGTGGGGACCAAGGAGCAGGTGATGGTTTCAGTTGGGACCCAGGTCCCATAGGGGCATATTCCATCTCAGCTACCCAGTATGGGGAGGTCCAGACAGTAGGCCCGCTCGTGGGAATAATCAGGATTTGTTGCAATTAGATCCCTGTGCATTGTGCTTTTGGTCTACCCCCCTGCCTTCGGGCTTTTTACCAGACCGGACATTGAAGTTCATTATTCGGCATCATCTAGCCCATATTTTAGGGCACCCAATTGCCCCTAGAGCCATAGACCGTTACACATTCTTGCCCTCATCCCCAGATCTTCATTGTGTTTTGATTCGGTTTTCATCTGCTGTTTTGGCAGATTAATTGCTGTCTCGTGCTGGGCCTTTGGTGGCCTGGGGGGTTCATATTACTAAAGTTTACATAAAACCTGCTCTTTCTCCTCTGTTAGCTAAGGCTCACTCATTGCACTCCTTAGTTCTTCCTTCTTCCTCCCCCACTCCTTCTGTTTCCCCTTCTCCTCTGTATTCCTCTCATCCCCTGGCCACCCGACCAGGACAATCTTTTTTAAACTCTGCCCCCAAAACTGAAATAGAGTCATCATCCGGCCGTTTGATCGGTCAGACAGACAACATATCTTGTTGCCCCCCCAGGGAGCCTGTAGGTCTCAGGAGGCACCGCTCTTAGTAATATCGGCTGAGGGTCTTCCTAGGGAAGGGGCAACTAGTGAAATCTACGAGTCCCCTGGCCTTGTGCGGGACGATAGTCAGATCTCCCAGCAGTGCTTGGTGGCAAGAGACCCTCAAAGGGGAACAGTGGACTATGGTGGCCAGGGTTTCACCATGTCCTCACTTTCATGACTCCCTAGATCATCATCAGGCAGGGACTTCACTCTATGTTCATGGAATGTGGCAGGGTGGGACAGACATCGTCATATCATAACCCCAATTTCTTGATTTTTCTAAAACAATTCATAGTTATTCTTATTCAAGAAACTTGGTCTATAAAGCCCATTGACTTGGAAGGTTATACCCCCTATTTTCTCCCAGCAGTTCATTGGAAGCAAAGGGGATGCCCATGTGGGGGCTTGGGAGTTTTTGTGGCTAACCACACTCCTTTTAAGATACTGGAGACTTTATTGTTGCCCCACTTGGCCCTAGGTTTTGTGGCCAAATTTGGGTCAGCGACCCTAATAATTTTGACAGTGTATATTCCCCCTTGTAATGCTGGATCTTTCCGGGCATCTATGTGGAATGGGTTGGAACTATTACTGGAGGAGACATCAACCAAATATCCCGAGGATTTGATCATTTTAGCGGGGGACTTTAATGCCCGAATGGGCCCTGATGACCAGGCTATGGCCCCTTATTCAGATGGGTGGCTGTATGTGCCAACCAAGTGGATTGCCCAGAGGAAATCTAAAGATCATTCCATTAATTCATCTGGCATTCGGCTGGCCAACCTTCTTATTGCCCAGGAACTTTTTGCCCTGAATGGCTCTGGTTTTGGTGATCAAGTAAGGGAGTATATATTTGTGGGCCCACAAGGGCACAGTGTGGTTGATTTAATCCTGGTCTTAGCCAGGGTGCTTCCCCTTGTTACCCACTTCCATGTAGGCCCTCCATTGACAGGAGATCATCTCCCCCTGGTCCTTAATCTATCCCTTCAAATCTTTAGCCCGGACCACAGGGCTACCCATGAGGTGTTGAGCCTGGGCTATCTGGAAGTTTTCCGGACTCCACGATGGGATGAGGCGGCATCTGTAGCTTTGCCCAGCCGAATGTTGGCTCCCTTCGGGGAAAATTGCTTGTTTCATCCAGTGACACTAAGGTGGTAGAGCTGTACACTCAGCTAGCTGCTGGGCTTTCCACCTTTATTCAGGGTATGGGGCAGGGAATACAGCCAGCAATTGCTAAGTTTAGTCAGCCATGGTTTGACAGAGAATGCTGGGAGTCCAGACGCATTTTGAAGGCGATGTATCATGCCTACATGGAGAGTGGGGCTTCGAGCTTGCCCCCTGAATATGCCGCCTATAGGTTGAAATATAGGAAGTTAATTAACAGAAAGAAAAGGGGCTTTGGGGACACCTTGTGGGCAAACTTACTTCAGGCAGCTGATCGGCGAGATGCCAGAAGATTCTGGCAGGCGGTTAATGGGGCCACTGGGGGGGCTCAAATCTAGTTCTGCGCCACTCATAGATGCATTGGTCTGGACGGCACACTATAAGAAACTCTATAACACAAGTGACATTGGTAGTGTGGGTGACCAGACCCAGCCCTTCCAAATGCATAACTTAGGAGAACTTCCTCTATGGCCTCCAGTTCAGGAAGAGGAGGTGGGGTCAGTGGTTGACTCCTTCAGTAATAATCGTTCCCCAGGTGTAGATCTGATCCGGGTGGAATTTCTTAAGTCTTATAAGGCTTGGTGGCTCCCTATTTTGGCTGCTCTTTTTACAGCCATAAACAACAGTGGGGTAGTCCCAAGTCACTGGAACAAGGCAGTCATTATCCCTATATACAAAAAGGACTCCAAAACGGATCCATCAAATTACCGGCCCATTAGTCTGCTGTCTGTGATTTCTAAGGTTTACACCAAATACCTATTGGGGAAACTGATGGATTGGATGACCAAGATCAATGCAATAGCACCGGAACAGGCAGGGTTTCAGTGTGGTCGTTCCACAACTGAACAATGCTTTGTCCGTTACCATCTGGCAGCCAAATATAGGGTGCGCAATAGGGCACTTTGTGGCGTTTTTGGACCTCAGGGCAGCATTTGACTCTGTCAATCGAGCTGTCCTGTGGGGCAAACTACAGGCCTCATCGAAAGACAAGCGTCTATTGGCCTTAATTTCTTCGCTTCATGCGCACTCCTTTGTGGCTATCCAAGTGGATTCGTTGGGACATCTTACACCTCCGGTGGCCACCTCCGTAGGGGCTAGGCAGGGATGTGTCCTTGCCCCAGCCCTCTTTAACTATTACATAAATGAGGCTATTCAGCTCCTGGTGGAGGCCCATTTTGTCCCCCCAAAGCTTGCCAGACGACCTGTCGGCTGCCTCTGTTATGCTAATGACATTGCCCTGCTCTCGCAGCCAAGAGTGGGGCTTGTTCGACAGCTAAGCGCATTTGCGGCTTTTTGTCATGATAATGTACTTACCATCAATTATGATAAATCTAAGATCATGGTCTTCTCCCCTAAATCAAAGATCCTGTCTTGGGTGGTTGAGGGCTTTGCCATCCAGCAGATCCACACCTTTCGGTACCTGGGTGTGCTCTTTCATAGGGCTGGTACTTGGCGTGAGCATGTAAGTAGGGCACTAAGAGCAGTCCAAGCCCCCGCCCAAGCAATTAGTGGTCTGTTCTGTAGACAAGGTAGATCAGCAGTTCTCCCAGCACTACAGGTATTTACCAGTAAGATCCAGGCCCAGCTCCTCTATGGGGCGGAAATGTGGGCCCCCTTCTACTCTAACATGGTAAATGGGGTCCAATCAAAGTTTCTTCGGAGACTGGTAGGTGTACCTCAGGGTACTCCCTTGGCAGCAATACGCCTGGAACTTGGTCAGAAATCTTGGTTGCAGGTCGCCAATGAGGCTGCCCTGAAATTTTGGACCCAAATCCATTCCAGCCAGGGATCCCAACTCCTGAGGGACCTAGGGAAGGACACCTTTATCAGCAAATGGTCTGAGGCACTGGAGTTGCAACTCGGACAGCTGGGGTTCTCTCCCGAATATCTTTTACACAAACACCTAGATTCCCTCAGAGGAGAGATCCTCACTCGTTCGAGGGATATGAGTCGGCAGCTGGAGGTTGGGGGAGTAGGCCTGTGCCTGCATATCAGAGAGGAATGGATCCCTGAGATGGGGCAGGTGGCAGATTATCTAACTACACCCATTTCAGGTAGGGCAAAGCATCTGGTCTGTTGTGCAAGACTAAATGCCTTTCCATCATGCGTCTATGAGGGTCGGTTGGATGGTACACCTTACTCCGTCCATTTATGTCCATTTGACAACGCTGAAGTAGAATCGGTAGCTCACATTATTTTGCATTTTCACTTGTACGACAATATACGTTTAAAATATCTAGGGCCGGTTATAAAGGCTCACCCAGGCAGATCAGATCATGCCTTGTTGGCATTAATCCTTGACAGCTCCTACTGTGAGGTCACTAAGAATATCGCAACTTTCTTGTTGCAAGCCTTCCATTATAGGAAGTCTTTTATGGGCCATCTCTCTTTGCCCCATTGCTCAATTAATTATTGTTTGAACTAAGGGGACTTTCCTGCAATAGCCAATCCAGCCTCGTCTGAGTTCAGTTGTGCAGACACGCTTGTGATTGTGAGTGATTATGCCTTGAATCTATAATTTCCGTGATAAAGGGAATTGATATAGGTCCTACTTTGACTCTTAGGAATGATGCAAGACCTAAGATTTGTATAAATTGTTTTGTATTGACACACTTTTTACAGGGATCCTAGGCTTAGGACTAAATTGTGTATACTGTATTTTATTTTATTTTATTCTTTTGTTACTATGGCCTATGGCTACGCACAATAAACTGTCTGTCTGTGTATAAGTTAAAAATGTAGCTGTATTATGCATTCATATTAATGCTGACATAGTAAAACATCTTGAAGTATCAGTTCAAATAAAAAAGTTGAATTTTTAAAACAACTGTAGTCACTTTTGACTCCTCCCTTTCCTTTTTTATATATATACAGATTGTGTGCAAATTCTGCTGCTGCTTCCATAGCACTTCTAAGACGTGACATTTTCTTTTAGTTCTAGCTGCTGAAATATTGGGTGCAGCCAGATGAGCCTGGCTGGGGCGGGCAATTTCAGCCACCACAATGTACGGGCCAGCACGGGAATCAGGGCGGATGGTGTCCCCCACCCACCGGGGCAGGTGGGCTGCTGTCAGCCATCCCACCACACCCTGGGGCGCACCAAGGTGCCTGCCACATACATGGGCACCCTACCTCCCCCTCCCCCTGTAGCTGGCCCATTAGCCCATTGGCCCATTAGCCTTAATTGGTGCTTAATTGGTGGTGCTGCTGTGTGGTGCCAGTGCCTGTCACTCAAAGCCCCGCAGCAGACCTCACTGCAGGTTAGGTGAGATGGGAACTGGGCCCATGAGCAGCAGCATGCTACCTTAAGTTGGGCAGCCTTACTTTACTTTGGGTAAGGCTACTATGCCCTGCATCCTTGGTCTTTTCCCTAGAATTCGGGGTGTAGCAGCCAGCTGCCTGCCACGCTCTGGGGTGGGGTGAACATCGCACAAGCCACAACATCATATGGCAGTGGTGCCCAAAATCAGGTAAGGCTGCCCAAATTGGTGTAATGTTTCTTGTGGCTGTTCCCATTCTTTCAGACTCTTACTCTTTATAACTGTATCCATCCAGCGTCTCTAGTCCTCACATTATCACCTCTAAAATTCATAAAATGCAGTTTAATATTAAGATAAATGAATGAAGGCAAAGTTTAGGATAAAGATAAATTCAGTTGCTAATGTCGTCGTCCCTCCCCCCCCCCCCATCTTTCTCTTTGACCATGCCATGCACCTTTTGAGTCTTCCTGCTGCTTCTCCCTTTGCATTACGTCAGATTCAGTGTTCTTTTCCTCAGCTTCAAGCCTCTTTGCAATCTGCCCTTCTCTTCTTCTGCCAACTTGTGTTCCTTTAGCATGTCTCTATCTCCTTTGTTCTACCGGCGATGCTGGCCTTGAATACCCATTTGTCCTCTTTTTCTCATCTTGGCTCTAGTAGGTAGAATCTCTGGTAAAGCCCTTACTGTCTTTCATATCCCTTCTCAGGTCTCATCTGTGCTGGTCTTTGGGGAAAGCTTTCTTTGTTTGTTGTAACAAATAATGACTCAGACCACTTTGTTTCCCATAACTACCCTATGTAAATGACCGTTGTCCACCCTTCCACATTCCCTTCTGTGGTTTGTTATCCTTATTTATTGTGTCTTCTTTCAAGATGAGTCACCTTGAGTTGGGCCCAGAAGACTATCGGCAGCCAGTGCAGAGAAAAGAACACTGATGTAATGTGCTCACGGCAACCTGTCTCCACAAGGAGACAGGCCGCCGCATTCTGCACCAGCTGCAGTCTCTGAATCATCACCAAGGGAAGCCCCACGTAGAGTGCGTTGCAGTAGTCTAGTCTTGAGGTGATAAAAGCATGAATGATGGTGGCAAAGTCTGAGTCTGAGACACAAGGCCTAAGCTGTAGCACCAGATGTAATTGGCAAAATGCTCCCTTCACCACAGCTGCCACCTGGACATCCAAGCAGTGCTGCAGGTCCAGGAGCACCCCCAGACTATGAACCTGAGGAACCAATGTAGGACAGACCCTATCAATGATGGGTGCCACCAGCATCACCCATCTTGTCAAGATTCAGCTTCAGGTGGCTCGTCCTCATCCAGTCCCCCACAGCTGTCAGACACTGAAACTGCCCAGCCTGTGTCAGCTGAAAAAGAGAGGTACAGTTGGGTGTCATCAGCATATTGACGACACTGCATACCGAACCCTCTGACGACCTCACCCAAAGGCTGCATGTACATGTTGAGCAGGAGAGGGGACAAAATAGAACCTTGCGGGACTCCATATGTGAGGTCCCAGGGAGAAAATGAACATTCACCCAGCACCACACATTGAGTTCTCCCAGCCAGGAAGGAACGGAACCATTCAAGAACAGTTCCCCCACCCTGGCTCGGACCTGCAGCTGAGCCATGAACAACTCATAGTCAACGGTATCCAGTGCAGCTGTGAGATCTAATAGGGTCAACTGACCCTGGTCCAGCTCATGGTAGATGTCGTCGACCAAGGCCACAAGTGCAGTCTCAGTGCCATAACCCAAACAAAAGCCTGACTGCGAGGGATCTAGGAAGCTGATCTGATCTAGATGCCCCTGAGGCTGCCGGGCCACTACATGCTCAGTAACCTTCCCTAAAAAGGGAGGGTTAAGACTGGCCGATAGCTGTCATGGGAGTCAATGTCCAGTGATGGTTATTTGAGCAGAAGCTGCACCACCGAGGCAGTCTAGCACTCTTCTCTCCCTAAGGGAGGCATTGACTCTCCCAGTCATCAACAGCCCCAACGTCTCCTGGCTGGCCTTAACCAGCCAGGATGGGCAAGGGTCCAGTTCACAATAGGTGGCCCTGACAGCCCCAAGGACATTCTCTGTATCCAAGAACGACACCCACTGAAACTGATCCCATAAAACAGGACAAGATGGGGCTTTGGATTACCTCTGGTTCTCCTACTGCCATAAACGGGGCATTGAGTCTTGATGATTTTGGGTGATTTTATCCACAAAAAAGTCAACAAAAGTCACAGAGCTCTGGAAGATTCCAGTTCCAGGTGGAGGGAGGCCAGACTGACCAGCCCCCTAACCACCTGGAAAAGCTCAGCTGGATGTGACTTGGCAGAAACTAGGAGAGCAGCAAAGAATTGCTTCTTTGCTGCTGCACAGTCACGGCCTAGGTAGGTAAACTGACTCTGTTGCAATCTGTCGGCTTCAGTAAGCGAACGACGCCACTGTCACTCCAATCGCTGCCCTTCCATCCACCACAGACCCTCTGTATACCACGGGGACCTGTGTTGTTGGCATTTAGGGAGCAGATACCTAGGAGCCGCATGGTCGATGGCCTCAGTCAGCACAGAATTCCCAAAATACATAAGGTCATTGAGCAAATGGTCATTGAGACCAGAGGATACATTCCCAAGAGCATTCCAGAACCTCTCTGATTCCATAAGTCTCCGGGGGCGAACCAACCGAACTGGTTCCACAACTTTCCGGGGGCAGACATTCACCAGGATACCGACCGGCCTGGAGGAGATAATGATCCGTCCATGACAAGGGTACTGCTGATACCTCCCCCACCAGTGGATCCCCTGCCTCAAGGCCTGTGAAAAATATCAGGTCCAGGGTGTGCCCTCCAACATAGGTCGGGCCAGCAGCTACCTGAGACAGGCCCATGGTTGCCATGGCAGCCATGAACTCATGCTCCACACCCCTGAGACCGGTATAGGCGTGGATGTTGAAGTCCCCCAAGACTACAGTCTTAGGGGACCGCAAAACCATCTCTGACACCAGCTCAGTCAGAGCGTGCAGGGAAGCTGCTGTACAGGCAGGTGCATGGTATATCAATAGCAACCCCAGTGTGTCTCCGGCCAAATCAGGCTCTCTGTTCCCATGATAGCTTGCATAGGTTATCTCCTCACAGACCATTTCGCCTTGAGAACAATGATGATTAAATGTTTCCTGAAACAAAGTTTTCCTAATAAAAGGAAATGGTGTCCTAATAAATAAAATAAAATAAAGTCTTAAATTTAATCTTTGTGTATTGAATTAATGTTCTGTGTTACCTTACTAGTCATATCAGAAGTGTATTCAAGGGAAAAAAAGCCTGACAAGCCAACATTTTAAAAGAATATAGGAAAGTATGATATCATATTTTGTTTGTTTTATCCTTAAGGTGAAACAGAAGATCAGGATGAGAAAGAAGATACAGAGAAAGAAAACACTGAAAAAGATGATGATGTTGAGCAGGAACTTGTCAATACAGATTCCACAGAGCCTACATGGATAGAATCCCCTAAAACAAATGGCCATATTGTAAATGGTCCATTCTTGTTGGATCAACAAATTGAAGATGAGGAGGAGGAGGAGGAAGAATGTCCAAACGTTGAGGAATATAACCTTGATGAGCCAAATGCAAAAAGTGATTATAGTTATAGTAGCTCCTATGAACAATTCAATGGTGAACTGCCAAATGGACGTCATAAAATTTCCGAGTCACAGTTTTCTGAATTTTCAGCATCAATGTTCTCTGGAGCTTTAGAATCTGTAGCCTGTGGATCAGTCATTTCAGAAGAATCAGCTGTAACCGAAAGAGAGGAAAGCAGTCCGTCTCATGATAGGAGCAGGACAGTTTCAGCATCTAGCACTGGAGATTTGCCAAAAAGTAAGCACTTTTTCTTCTGAATGTTTCATAGATTGAATTTTACTTGGCTAGCGCTAGTGGGATAAAACTTTGTGTCCATGGCTAAGTGTATTCAGTGCCGTTTATCCAGAATTTAAAATCTGGTTATTGATGAAATTATTTTAACCAAGGTCTTTTACTTATTTACTCCACTTTTCATTACATGAATGCTAAATATTATTTAATATTTCATCCTTTTGGATATCTAAATTTGTCAGTGAGACTGAAAATTCAGGCAAATGCAGTCAGTAGTATATTGCTGGTAGGGTTTTTTTGTTTTTAAACTATTTGTGGGTAGAGAATTTATTTTTAGCATGCAGTTGGTCTGCTGATTACATGACATTGCTCTTATTGGAACAGATGCTATGAGATGTAAAAAAACAAAGTAAAAAATAAAGAAGAGATGTACATCTGATGCATTTGATAGAGGACCGCTATTCCACCTTGTTCTAGATGCTCTCCCCTTTATTCTTTATTATACCTTTGAAATTTGCTCCCCAGAGAATCACATCGGTGCCAGGGATATTACAATAAGTAAATAAAGCCTAAGGGCGTTTGAACACATTACACTATTTCACATTATTAAATCTCCCGTAGGATAAAAGCTAACGTCTGCATGCACCTTTTCTCATTCGTCAGAAAAAGTCCCATGATTTTCATCACGGCTGTCTGGGTAGTGAAATCCTTCTCTGACAGTAGCATGTCCTTTTAATCATGTTAAGTTGGAATGTGTGCATGCGGTTAACTTAACGTTAATTTAGCTTATGAAAAAATTAGAATGTGTAGAGGGTTGCCTAGTAATTTGTGCATGGATCTGTTTAACGTAATAACGAATTCCTTAAGGTCGCATGACGTCACGCTGGCCCCCCCAAAATAACATTGGCATGCAGCGCAGCAGGGATCGTCCGTGATCCCTGCCTTCCCATGAGATATTATCTCATGTGAAAATCAGCACATCTGTAAGCGATCTGAATGTTATTAAGTGATTCCAATCACTTTAACTCTGGTTTTGCTGTGCCACCGAGAAGGAATATTGGGAAGAAAGCACAGAAGGAATCTCACTGCTGGATTTTCTAGATGCTGGTCTGCTGTAATTTAAAACAGCTTTCCCAGATCTGCTATGGGTTGTGGAACAGCCCAGAATCTTCATTAGTTCTCTATGCTATACTGTTTCCCTCATGCGTCCCCAACAGTGCTCTGCTCCCCCCATATTCCTACTGCCCCCTGATACAGAAGAGCTTTAGTTTAAACTAAAACAGCACAAAAACGTTACTGGGAAGTAAAATAATTTACTATAGAGATATAAGCACAATAAATAACAATATTAGTTACTATATTTAAAACACAACAATGTAAGAACTTAAAAAACCCAATCCTGACTTGTTTAGCGGCAAAGCTTTTCTTCAGAGTAGTCTTTGGTCAATAGATAGACCTAGTAGAATTCCTCAGTGGCCCCAAATGGCTATTAAACAAAAGCTGCCACCTCTATTTTCAAGAAATCAAAGAGATGTGTAAAGAAACCTTCAAGCACACAAAATGGTATTTTGAGTGCTTGAAGGTTTCCTCTCCTGTAAAGGTTTCTTTACAGATCTCTCTGATTATAGAGAGATTTGTAAAGAAACCTTTACAGAGAGATCTGTACAGAGATCAGAGAAACCTGTAAAGAAAACTTCAAGCACTCAAAATAATATTTTGAGTGCTTGAAGGTTTCCTTACAAATCTCTCTCTTTTAAAAAAAAGAAATAGAGGTGGCAGCTGTTGTTTAATAGCAATTTGGGGCCACTGAGGACTTTTACTAGGTCTGTCTATTGGCCAAAGACTACCTTGAAGAAAAGCTTTGTCTCAAAATGCGTTCGGATTAGTTCTTTAAGTTCTTACATTGTGGCATTTTAAATATAGTAATTGATATTGTTGTGCTTATGGCTTTGTCGTAAATTATTATTTTACTTCCCAGTAACTTTTTTGTGCTATTTCGTTTCTGTGTGTGGCTGTTACTAGCCTTATCCCCCTTCTTGTGTCAGTTTAAACTGAACCAAGAAATGTTATTTTTGTGGCTGTTTCAGCTCTGCTGATGAAATACCACAGGCATGAGTATTAGTGCAGTCATGATCTTAAACGGGACCGAGAAAGTGGAAAAAAATAAGCAGGTGAGGGGGCAGAAGTAGGAAAGGAATCTGAGAGTCCAGCTGGAGAGAGGGTAGCAGTAGAGTGCCAGAGTGAGTCAGTGAGTCCTTATAGTTTAGAGTTTGGCATGAGTAGGAGACGGGATCAGAGTGTGGGGGAGTTCATGCAAGTGAATGACAAACAGTGCAATACAAATTAGAAAATTAGCCTATCTAGAAATGATCAGAAGACCCCGGATGAGCTACCAGCCAGTCTGAATTTCACTGATGTTGGCTACTAATGTTGGTTGGTAGTTCTTTGTGCTAGCTGGTGATCTATTTAGCAAGCTTTGTTGGAAGCAGTCTGTGGGAGTTTGAAGAACAGCTGGAGGTTTGTGAATGATTAAGAACGTGGGTGTGAAACAGAGCCAGGCATAGCAGTCAGTGAACATAATGAGCAGCAAATAAATGAATTACTGAAAATAGTCAGCAATTGATGAGTTAGATAATGAGACTGAGAATAATCTGAGGCTGGTAGTCTAACCAGTGCTAGAAGGTAAGCAGTGAAGGGAATCCAGTAAAGGAGAATAAGAGGCAAGCCAGGTATATATTACTGGTACTATATAAATACTTAGTAGATTGGTAATTTAACAATGGAAAACTATGACTCTGGATCAGTGTTTGATACTATAGTGATGGGATTATAATATAGCCATAGGGAGAAAAATCTGATCACGATGGTGTGGTGCACCCTGAGTGCTGGGGCAAAACGAACACGATGCTGGTAGCGCGATGGAATTAGAAGTTTCAGGTTGCTTCTGTGTCATTCTGAAGAACAGTGTTTGAATTGTCTACTTACTGAGCACATGAGAGCTGCCACAAAAGTGGATTAGGTTGCCTTAACTTCAGGAATCTGGAAGAGAACTATGGACTGGATTGATAATGGTTTCTGGACAGTTATCCCTATACTGCCAAATACGATTTTTAAAAAAAGAGAGATAACTGGCGTTTAAAATGATATTGATGACAGAGTTTTGGCTTGACAGAGCAACAGAATACTGTTTCGTAGGGGGTAGCATGCCAAATTACATGGCTTTCACTTAGGCAACAGAATAGGCTCTGGTTTCCCAGGTTCAAAATCACAGATTGGAAGGGAGTAGAGGGGAATTGATGCTAAAGACAAAATTAAGTATGTGCTTTTTGAGAGTAATTAGGATAGCATTGTTCTGCAAAGAGTATATTTTGGAAAATTTTGTAAAGCAAGATCAGCTGAGAATGACATTGTGGTAGCAAGTATGACTCACTTGGCATAATTTAAACATGCTGGGATATTTTTTATAGTTTGAAGTATTAAGTCAGAAGGGAAAGAAGACCAAAAAAAGCTATGCATTATGTCAGACCAATTTACAGAAATGTAAGGAAAATTTTTATAATTGTGAGAGCTGCAAAACATTTTAGGGAGACAAACAATGAAAGCACATAAACTGTGATGGTTATCTACTATAGATCCAAAACAACACAGTTTTCATCTTCATAGAACTGCCTCTATAGAAGGAAGAAACACGGGAAAAATACATTGGATGACTTGGTGTCAACTGTTGACCAACTTGGCAGTTGCTAAGTGATATGTGCACTGACTGCTTCCGTATAAAATAATGAAATAGATTCCCAAAAGCAGGTGGAGAAAAGAGTGTGACAGTAGTGGGTTCTTCTTCGAGATGCTCTGTGAGTCTCACTTACAGGATCATGGCCGGTCCTGCTTGCCAGGTATCCTCTGGAAGAGCTTGTCTCTTTCTCTCTGCAATTCACAGAGCTTCCTGAAGAGGAATCTTCTGGAATCAGGACTCCCTCCCCTCCTTCTTTACAAAATTTTGTGGGAGTTAGGGGCATGAAGGGGAGGGAGCCTTCCCACCTCAGTTCCTTCCAGCCACCACTGGCTATATCCTCAAAGGAATGTTCAGCTTTTCCAAAAGTGG
Organism: Sphenodon punctatus; assembly: GCA_003113815.1. Lineage (NCBI taxonomy): Eukaryota > Metazoa > Chordata > Lepidosauria > Sphenodontia > Sphenodontidae > Sphenodon > Sphenodon punctatus. Next base: position 11,732,933 of record QEPC01008309.1, read on the forward strand.
TGCTCAGTACTTTCCCTCTCAGACCGGCATGGCAAGCGTTTGATGTGTTTTGGAGAGAGGCATATGAGAAAAAGCTGCAGAGTGTGTGAAGCACTTAAAGACAGACTTCAGCTCACTAAGGTGGCGATGAAGGCGCACTCAGGCCATAACCAGGTACACGACCTCCGATTCCACCCCTGAGGATCTGACAGACTCAGTCTCACAGGGTGCTTCTCAGTCCGTTTAGGGTGTTTCCTCAGCCTACCCTGACTGTAAAGGTGGCTCCCCCCTCTGAGGTTCTTCCGAGCCATGAGACGGTGATAGCTGCCGAGTGGAGCGCAGGTATGGTAGCGAAGTCAGCCAAAGAACAGATTCTGCCAGACCCCTCTCTTGAGACACAAATAAAGACAGAACAAAAAAAGCCTAAGCAGAGGCCCCCCTTCCAACCCTCTCTGACTCTTCCAGTACTGAACCCCCACAGAAGACGACTCCCTCCGAGCTACATGGGCCTCTTCTGACACATTCCTTAAGCATTATGCCATTAATCTGGTACACAGGAGGGGTGCGTCCTTTGGTATTGCACGTCTGGTGCCGCTTTTTAGTTAGCCTCGCTTCCTCCTCCAAATTCTCACTTATGGGACTGCTCTTATTCTCCCAGAAGTCAGACTCATGGAGCCACTTGAAGAAACAACGAGGTTACTTACCAATAACTTGGTTCTTCAAGAGGGGTCTGTGGATTCTCACTACCCACCCTACCTTCATCTCCAGCTTGGAGATTTGCCTCAATCTCTGTCTTGGGTTGGAAGAAACTGAGGTGGGAAGTCTCCACCCCTCCCCTTTATACTCCTAACTCTCGTGAGATGTCAGAGAATGAGGGGAAAGGAGCGAGTCAGAGCCCTGCTTCCAGAAGATTCCTCTCCAGGAAGTGCTGTGAACTGCAGAGAGAGAGAGAGAAGCTCTTCCCGAGGGTGCCTGGCAAGCAGGACTTGATCCCATAAGTGAGACTCCACGGAGCCCTCCCAAAGTACTAAGTAACTTATAGTTTTTTATGGGCATCATCACACATGTAGCTGAAATAATTTAGGAATTTGTAGATTGAGGGATTGCTTTAGCATTGGGTAAGGTAGCCGATACAGTGCCTTACCAAATCCTTCTACAGAGGTCTCTTAGCATCTTAAAAGAAACCAACTAAAAATTGGTCAAATAATGCAGCCAGCATTCCTTGAAAATTCTACTTTGCTGCCTAATCACACCTGGGTGGCTGTTCTGAAACACCAGGCATATAGCATTATTAAAGACAAGAGCCCTGCTCTCAGTCCTCCTTGGAGTGGCATATAAATAGCCCGGAGGAAGATCTTGCTTTTACATTCCAAGGAGTCTACTTTACATCTCTGACATCACCTCCTTTGGAAGAGAGTGGAGCTGCTGTGTTGAAAGACAAACAAGACATGACAAGGAGTAAATGGGCAGTAATTAGTATTTTCTTTTTTAATGTAATTGTTGAGTCTTGGGCTGATGGTGATGCAAGATTGAGGTATATCAGAAAGAGAAGTGGAGACTGCTAGGCAAAGGTTTTTAAATGCTGTTAAGTTTTCTCCCATTTCTTACAGCTGTATATTCAGATAATACATACAGAATATCGGAATCTCCTATTCATCCTTAAAATGGGGTTGGGTGTGGTGTGTGGGTTAGCAGCCTCCCTCTAGTGGCAGAAGAGGGAGGTGGGGGGGGGAGTGGAGGGGAACCCCATGTATGAGTGGGGGTGACCCTCCAGGGGGAAGGGTTGCCCACCGGTGGCAGGGGGCGGCCCTTTTGTTGGCCTGTCAGGGCAGCCTATGGAACGTGGGTATCTAATGGGGTTCTCTGAGGATGGGAGGGCTTCTGCAGCCATTGGGGTTGTTATGGGTCGGGGGAGATATGGTCCAAAAGGGAGGTGTGTTCCATCAGTGAGGTGGGAGCGGTGCCTTGTGCCCATTCCCTTTTCAACCCCCCACGTGGGTAGGTTGGGGGTCGAGACTCAGGAGGCCCCCGGTCTTGGTTTGGTGCTGCTGAATGCGAGGTCGGTTGTCAATAAGTCAACTACTATCCGGGAGTTAATTCCGGAGTGGGACGCTGACTTTGTGTGTATTACAGAGACCTGGCTGGACAATGAATCAGGCCCTATTTTGGCCGACCTTGTTCCAGCTGGGTTCTCTGTGCAGCATCAGCCTCGGCTAGGTAATGGGAGGGTGGGGGAGCGGTGTAGCCATTGTTATTAAAGATGCATTGTCTTTTAGGAGGTATCCGGTGCAGGCTCCACCAGGTGTTGAGTGTCTCCATCTTGTGTTGGATTTGGCCAGGGACAGATTAAAGGTGCTGCTGGTGTACCATGCACCCAATTGCCCAGCGGCATCCCTACATGCTGTTGCTGATCTGGTGTCAAGACGTGATCCTCTGAACCCCTAGATTAGTGGTCCTGGGGGATTTTAACATCCACGCTGATGCCGATCTTGGAGGAGCGAGGCATGAGTTCATGGCCTCCATGACAACCATAGGCCTGTCCCAAATAATCTGTGGCCCCACACATGAGGAGGGACATACAGTGGATTTGTTTTTTTGCACCAGCTTTGAGGCGAGGGGTCAGTTAATAGGAGTCTGGGGTGGAGCCCTTGTCATGGTCTGACCATTACCTCCTTAAGGCATGCATCCTGGTGCATGTCAGCCCCCAACAGGGTGCAGAACCTATTAGATCGGTCTGGCCTCAGAGACTTATGGACCTGGATCGGTTCCGGAATGCTCTTGGGGAGTTTCCCCTGGACCTTGACACCTGCTCTGTTGATGATCTCGTAGTCTTCTGGAACACCTTGTTGGCCGAGACCAGTGACAGAGTGACTCCCAGGCATCCGCTGCCCTCCCAAGTCTCCCTCAGGTCTCCTTGGTTTACTGAGGGCCTGCGGTGTTTGAAACGGGAGAGCAGGTGGTTAGAGTGCCGGTGGCGCCGGACTCGCAACGAGTATGATCAGTCGCAGTATAAGAGCAGTTTAAAGGCCTATGCTGTGGTGGTGCAGGCAGCAAAGAAGCAGTTCTTTGCTGCCTTCATTGCATCTGCAAAGTCACGTCCAGTGGAGCTTTTCAGGGTGGTGAAAGGTTTGGTCAGTCCTGCCTGCCTCCACCTGGACCCAGAGCAATCCAGTGACCGCTGTGACTGGTTTATTGAGTACTTTGTAGATAAGATCACTCGCATCCACCACGATTTTGATACCACAGTTATTGCAGAGGATCGTCTTGGGGCTATGGATGCCCCGTCGTGTCCTGTTTTGTGTGATCGGTTTCAGATGGTGTCGCCGATGTGGAGTCCTTGTTGGGATCTGTTCGTGCCACCACTTGTGAACAAGATCCATGCCCGTCCTGGTTGGTGAAAGCCAGCCAGGAGATGTTACAGCTGTTGCTGGCTGGGGTGGTCAGTGCCTCCCTCCGGAAGGGCAGGTGCCCGACTGCCTGAAACAGATTGTGGTTAGGCCCATGTTCAAGAAACCATCTCTTGATGCTGATGCTCCTGCCAGTTATCGGCTGGTCTCTAACTTCCCCTTTTAGGGAAGGTTATTGAATGGGCTGTGGCACAGCAGCTCCAGGTACATCTGGACTGCACCGGTTTCCTTGACCCCTTTCAGTCTGGTTTTCGGCCTGGGTATGGTACAGAGACTGCATTGGTGACCTTGGTTGACGATCTCCATCTGGCATTGGACCAGGGTCGTTAGACCTTACTGGTCCTGCAGACCTTTTGGCTGCATTCGACACAGTCGATCATGAGGTATTGGTGATTCGCCTGCAGGACCATGCTGGGATTGATGGAACGGTCTTGGACTGGTTTCGTTGGTTCCTGGCCGGGAGAACTCACTGGGTGGTCTTGGGGGAGTGTACGTCTTCCCCCCAGGACCTCACGTGTGGAGTCCCGCAGGGTGCTATTCTGTCCCCCCTCTTGTTTAATATCTATATGCAGCCGTTAGGGGAGAGCATGAGAGGGTTTCAGGGCATGCAGTGTCATCAGTATGCTGGGAAAATAAGGAGACTGCATGGTTTGGGTTGATGGAAAAAGAGAGGTAGAGCTGAGTGTCATCAGTATGCTGATGATACTCAGCTCTACCTCTCTTTTTCCATTGACCCAAGCCATGCAGTCTCCTTATTTTCCCAGTGCCTGTCAGCTGTGGGGACTTGGATGAGGTTGAGCCATCTGCAATTGAATCCTGACAAGACGGAGGTGATGTTGGTGGGCGAGAGATTGAGCCTGGGAATGGTTGAATCTCCTCTTGTTAGGGGGAGGGGGGATGTTGTCCTCCCATGGGCTCTTAACTGCGGAGTCTGGGTGTGCTCCTCGATTCACAACTCAGCTTGGAATCTCAGGTTGTGGCTGTGGCGGGGAGTGTGTTTCAGCAGTTACATCTTGTCCGGCGGCTTCGGCCATATCTCTCAGACTCTGACCTCGCCACTGTCATCTATGCCTTCATCACCTCGAGGCTGGATTACTGTGGGGCTGCCCAAGAAGTTGGTCTGGAGGCTGCAGATGGTGCAGAATACCGCAGCCCGTCTCCTTACGGGGGCAGGCCACAGGGAGCACATGACACCTGTGCTCCAGGCTCTGCACTGGCTGCCTATAAAGCACCGGGCTAAGTTCAAGTTGCTGGTTTTAACCTTTAAAGCTCTTCATGGCCTGTCTCTTATACACATCTAGATGTGTATAAGAGACAGGGTCTGGGCCCTGCTTATCTGCGAGATCGCCTCACTCCCCATGTGCCAGTGCGGCCCCTGAGATCGTCTGTGGGAGCCTTTTTGGAGGTTCCCTGGTGAGGTGGGTGGCCACTGATGTTAGATCTTTTTCAGTGGCTGCTCCTGTGCTGTGGAATTTGCTCCCGGAGGAGGCTCGGTTGGCCCCCACTCTCCTGTCATTTAGACGATTATGTAAGACCTGCTGTTCCGGCAGGCTTTTGGCAAGGGGGGAGGGGAATGGTTTTCCCTGCATACAGGAATTTTTAACTTTTAAAATTGTTTTCCTGTTTTTATCTTGTTGTTTGCTGCCCTGGGGGCAGGAGGGGCAGGATAAAAATCTTTTATAAAATAAAATAAAAATGACTAGCCCAATTTTAAATGCTGCATAAGCAATAATAAATTAAACATAAAACTTCAGGCTATTCACTCGGATTACTATGCAGAAAGTGAGTTTGTTTGGTTGTTTATTTATTTATATAAAATTTGTATCCCGCCCCTCTTGCCCACAGGGCAGCCGGGGGCAGTGAACAACAACTATAAAAACAATAAAACATTTTAAACAATTAAAATTCCATATTATGCAGGGAAAACCCTCCACCCCTCGCCAAAGGCCTTGTCGGTACAGCCAGATCTTGCATAATCATCGAAATGACAGGAGAGTGGGGGCCAACCGAGTTACGGTTGCTCAGTAACCTGCATACTCTATCCAAACACCAACAAGAATGGAAATTAAGTTTTCTTCAAATAACGAACCAAACAACATTTTATATCTTACTAACACGTCCTCTACAAGTTCACAGAGGCGACAAGGCCTCACTTGCCATCAGCAGCTAAAGTATAGCCATATAGCCCTAACGATCAAGAAAAGATGATAAAACATATTTATCCTCAGGATCGAGTTTTTGGAGTCTTATCAACATGTTGTCCACTGGAAAAGTGAAAATTTGGATCCATTGAAAGCATTTAAAAAAATTTATAGTGAAATTTGTTTTTAACCCTCAGATGGCTTTTGGGGTCAATCAGACCTGAAAGGGGTACAAAAAAAAATCAGACAACTTTCTTCACAAATCTGTGCCACTTCATACTCCAAGTATTCCTCAACAGTAATCAATTGTCCTGTGTTGGTTCATTCCCTCCACGCCCTCAGTGTTATTTTGGTTTTTTTAAAATTGAGAATTTTACTTACATGGCATTGGGGGTAAATTTGATCCCAATTGTAATGAATGAGAAAATAAAAGTACTACACACCTAAGGAACCGGGGGTCATATTCATCCCAAACATTTTTTTTTTATTTAAAAATTAAAAATAAAACTGCTTAAACCAGAACCTGTTCTTTCCATTAATTGTTCGCAAAGTAGGATCAGGACAAAAATTTAGCATTTTGTCTGTTTTCATAAATGTCATTTTCTGCGTGTAACAAAAACTATCACTATAAGGACGTTGGGGTCATTATGCCCCAGGGTGAAAAGTTTACTTAGCAACTGCCATTCTCAGGGGAGGTAGGCGGTCCTTAGTTGGTTCTCTCCAATCAAAGGCATGATCAGGCTTTTGACTGACAGCCTGAGACCGGGGGAGGCGCTAACCCCAGTCTTGGCCCCCAGATCTCTTCCTGTCTTCAGCAGAGCAGCAGGATAAGGATTCTTCTCCCTGAGGAGAAGAACTTGGGCTTTTCTTTCTTTTTATGTTGTTTTCTTTTCCCTCATTTATAGACTTGGGGTGGGGACTTCCCCACCCCTGCCTCAAAATAGAAGCTATAGAGCCAGTTCCATTGGCACAAAGGCATTGTGGTGTTTACTTCATCTTTTTCACCGTCCCCCAAAAGAGCAGGGACACCAGAGCCATCTTAGACCTCAGACATCTGAACAAACACCTCAAGGCCCGACACTTCAACATGGAGACTTCAGGATCCATTCTCCAAGCTGTACAAGCGAACAACTTTCTTGCATCTATTGATCTTCGAGAAGCGTACATCCATGTGCCAATCAGGTTGTCACACAGGTGTTTTCTGAGGTTCACCTACCAGGGTCAGCATTACCAGTACCGGATGCTTCCCTTCAGGCTTGCAGCAGCTCCCAGAGTGTTTACCAAAATCCTGGTAGCCCTGGTACCTTCCCTCCATTTGGAAACAACTTATATGTTCCCATACGTAGACGACCTTCTGGTGAAGGCGGAATCCAGAAGTGCAGCCAGCGAAACAGTAGAGCAGGTTATTTCCTGTCTCGAGACCCATGGGTTTGTTGTGAACTGGGAGAAGAGTTCCCTGATTCCGGCGCAACGTCTTATCCACCTGGGTGTGATTCTAGACACCCAAGGCGAACAGATTTTTTCTATCCCCAGACAGGGAACGAACGAACGATCCGGAGCCTGTTTTCCAGTCTCAGGATGCAGGGGAGCTTGGACCTTCTCGCTTGGGCCCGGTTCTACCTAAGGCTGCTTCAGGATTTCCTTCTCCCTGGGCAAGCTCAACTGGCCATTAGACAGAATCGTCTGTCCCCGCTGCAGCCAGCTCTAGCTTCTGTGGACTGGTGGCTACAGAAGGGTCGGTTCTCAGAAGGTTTACCGATACCGTCTCCCTCCAAAGTGACTTTAACAACCGATGCAAGTCTCCTTGGCTGGGGAGCTCATGTGAGGGTTCTCCAGCACAGAGGAAGTGATCTTCAACAGAGTCAGCATATCACATCAACCGGTTAATGCTCAGAGCTATTCGGTTGGCCCTCTGACACTTCCAACATCGACTACAGAGTCGTCACATTCTGGTTTATACTGACAGTATGACAGCCATGGCATTTGTCAACAGGCAGGGGGGTACAAGATCGGTCGCCCTGAGACAGGAAGAAGCTCTGCTGTTCGAATGGGCACAGAGTCATCTCCTCTCCCTGTCTGCGCTTCATGTCAAGGGGATCCTCAACTCTCAGGCAGACTGGCTGAACAGACAGACCATTCAGCCAGGCGAGTGGACCTTGAACCACAAGGTTTTTCTTCATATCACTGCGAGATGGGATCTCCTGGTAATTGACCTGTTTGCCTCGGTGCTCAGCAACCAGGCAAAAGGTACTTTGTTTGACATGATGACCAGGGAGCGGAGGGCTTCAATGTTCTCCATCTGCGGTGGCCTTGAGGTCTCCTGTATGCATTTCATCCAATTTCCCTTCTTCCGAAAGCTCTCTCAACCATCGAAGTCTGGGCAGTAAAGGTCATTTTCATGGCTCCGGAGTGACCGAGGAAGCTGTGGTTCGCAGCAATCAAGAACCTCCAGACAGAGCCAGGAATTCGTGTACCTCTCTGCAAGGACCTGCTACATCAAGGTCTGATTCTTTAGTAGGACCTGGAAAAGCTAAAGTTAACAGCCTGGTTATTAAATGGGAGCAATTTTTAAAATGCTGATAGTGTTGCACTCTTCTAACAGCTTTTAGACCTTTGACCAACTGTATCTATAACACCACTTGGTTAGCCTTTCAACGATGGGCAGATGAGCACAACATGATACCTATTGCAGCAGAGGTCCCAGATGTCCTGGCTTTCCTCCAGGAGGGCCTTGACAAAGGGCTGGGGGATCAATACCCTTCATCGACAGGTGTCCGCCCTTTCATCTGTCCTCACCGCTCAGAGAGGAGAACCATCCGCACGTGAGAAGCTTTCCTAAGGCTGCGACTTCCATTGCTCTGCCTATTAAACATTTTCCCACCTGGAGTCTGAATGTCGTTCTAGATCCTTTGCAACGGCCACAGTTCAAACCACTGATGCAAGTACTACTTCGAGTACTGTCTTTCAAGGTGGTTTTCCTTGTGGCTGTCACCTCCGCAAGAAGGGTCTTGGAGCTGGGAGCTATGTCTGCTGACCCCAAACTATAAAAGTTTGACACAGACATGGGCTCTCTCTGACTTCACCCTGCTTTCCTCACAAAGGTGAATACTCCTTTCCACTGAGGTCAAGTCATAGAGTTGCCTTCATTTTACCCTAACCCTCACCACCCTCAAGAGGTTTCTTGGCATAAGCTCAATGTTAGGAGAGTCCTTAAGGTCTACCTAGAAAGGAGAAAGGCCTTTAGAGTTGACTCAGCTCTGTTCATAGCCTTTAGGAGAGATGTTAGGGGTAAGAAAGTTTTCTTAGCTACTCTAGCCAGATGGCTACGGGGTTGCATCTCTTTGGCCTATACATCTAAGGGTCTCCAGGTTCCCCAAGGCATCATGGTTCATTCTTTGCTTAGTGTTTCCACCAACGCTGCCTTTCTCCAGGGGGCATCATTGGGGGAAATTTGTAGGGTTGCATGCCGGTCCTCAGTTCATACCTTCATCCACCATTACAGCCTACATACCTGGGCCCCCACCAGAGCTGCCTTTGGCAGGAGGGTACACTGCAAAGAGTCCTCTCTTAAATTTGTTCACCATCTTCTACCAGGGCGCGTGGCATTCAGACTCATTTGTCCCACCCATTTGGGAGAAGGAATTACTGCTTGGGTATTTCCCAGCTAAGGACTGCCTGCCTCCCCTGGTGAGAGAGAGAGAGGAAAATTTAGTTCATTTACGTCCGTAAATTTTCCTTCTTCTCTCCCGGGGAGGCAGGCGATCCGGTCCACCTGAGGTGAATTTTTTTTGCTTCTTCGGTGAGTCTCCTTTTGGTTATGTATTTTTTGCAGTATTTTCTTTGCCTGGTAGCTAACTCAATGTTTTTGTTCAGCTTTTCAAGGTATGCATAGACAGCCTTGTGGGGAAGGGGAAAATTTTCTCAGTTTTCCTCTTTCTTCCTATGCCCTTTTTCGTTTTCTTCCTGCCTCCTGGTGGTTTACAAATGATTTACAAGATATACAGTTTTTAATTGAAGTTCTGTGTTAATTAGTTCATTTTCTAGTTACATAGCTTTTAGTAGTCACAGATCTGGGGTCTAGGACTAGGGTTAGCTCCTCCCCTGGTCTCGGGCTGTCAGTCAAAAGCCTGATCCTTCCTCTGATTGGAGAAAAGGAGTTAACCAACTAAGGACCGCCTGCCTCCCCGGGAGAGAAGAAGGAAAATTCACGGAGGTAAGTGAACCAGATTTCCCTTTTTGTTTTATGGGTGATTTCAGACGTTACGGGCGGGCGGTTTACCACAGTGGATTCTCAGTGGGGGTGAACAAAACAACCACCCCCCGGTGCGAAGAAAAGCCCCAAACAGACGTGACAGGACCGGGACCATGACCGGGAATCGGGCCGACAGATCACGGATCGGGGCAGCGCAACAGACGTGACGCCGCTCCCCAGCCGTGGTCAAAACTCCCAGAAGCCACCGGGCAGGGGCGGGACACAGACATGGCCACCTGAGGGCAAACGAAGCCAAAAGGCACAAAAGGGAATGCCCACACAAGGGAAACGGGAAGGGAGGGGGGGAAGAGGGAGAAGAGGCTGACAGGTACCACACACAGCAGGCACACAGACAGCGGAGGCACAGCGGAACACACAGCACGACCACACGCCCGGGCACACGCACACACGCAAGGGAAAGGTCGGGAAGGGGGGCACGGGCGCCCGGAAAACACACAGGGCACAACGGGAGCGGGGGGGGGGGG